>PVJS01024229.1:9229-28976 GCA_004027185.1 Glis glis
CTTTTTTTTTTTCTTTCCTTCTTTTTTTTTTTTTTTTTGGTACTGGGGATTGAACCCAGGGACATTGTACCTCTGAAATAGACTAGACTCCTGGCCCTTTTTTATTTTTAATTTTGAAACAGGGTCTTGCTAAGTTGCTGAGGCTGCCCTTGAACCTGCGATCCTCCTGTCTCAGCCTTCCAAGTACTGGGATTATAGGTGTGCACCACCATGCCCGGCTTGCCTTTGCTTATTTATACTGATTTACCAAAGATTATGTCAACATCTATATGACTCACTTTCTTCCAAAGCAGTCAGGCTATTTTAATAAAGCTGTTCATTGAAAAATACTATTGTAACCCAAATCGACAATTAACATACTACTGAGTTTGCCTGAGCACCATCAGTTCTTTGACAAACCATGCATATTTATATGAGATGCAAACAAGAGCAATATGTTTGGTGGAATGATAAGTATTGTGTCCATGGAATCACTGGCCTTGCAATAGCAAGGACTGAATTCACTTTCTACCTCTCTCAGAACTTACTAAGTAGCACCTCTTGGTGATTCCGGCACAGGTCCCTCCCTGCCACTAGCACTGGCCCGTGTGGCTCCAAGTTATCACGACTTTGTCCTTTTGCTCTATCAGACATGGGGTAGCTGCTTCCTCTCTCTGGTGTTATTAAAATATATCCACATATTCTCTGAGATTCCTCCCACCAATCGATGGGGCCTCTGTTCTCTTTCCTTGAATCTAGGGCAACCTTATTGACTAATCAGCAAACAGAACATGGCAGAAGGGGCACTGTGCAATGATCCAGGCTGGGTCACAAAAGGTTATAGATCTTCTAACTCATTCCCTTGGGTCACTTGCCTCTGAAGCTTGAACTTAATGTGATAACTCTGAGATGGTCATATTGTAATTAAATCCTTGCCACATGGATGTTTTGGCCAACAGCCCAAGCAAGGTCCCAACCAACAGTCAGCTCTGAGTATCAGACATGTGAGCAAGTAAACTTTCAAGACGACTCCAGCCCCCACCACCATCTGACTACAGCTGCATGAGAACACCAGTGAGAGCCATGTGACTCTCAGAACTCAGAAGATAATGATTAGGAAAGGACAGTGCTTTGAGCCACTAAATTTAGAGGTGATTTGTTATGCAAAAATACAGAAATGGAACACTCAGATACTCATTTCTGAGCTACTTTGCAACCCCTCTTAGTTCATCTAAACACCAGATTAATCCATTTCTTCTATTAAGTGTCTTCTCTTTGAAATACTGTGTTAGCCTTATGTCACCGTGACAAAATACCTGAGAAAATCAACTTAAAAGGAGGAAAGATTTATTTTAACTCATGTTTTCAGAGGTTCCAGTCCCTGGTTGCTTGGCCCTATAGGTTTGGGCCAGTGGTGAGGCAGCACATCATGGCAGAGGAAATCTGTTCACCTCATAGTAGCCAGGAATGGAAAGGAGAGAGGAAGAGGCCAGGGTCCTAATATCCCCTTCAAGTGCATACCTCCCAGTGACCCAACTTCCTTCCACTGGACTCCACCTCCTAAAACTTCCACCATCTCCCAGTAGTGTCCTCAGATGGGGACCATGCCTTCAACACATGGCCTCTGGGGGACATTTAATATCCGAACCATAACAAACACCTGTGATCATTTCTGTTTTCCTGACTAGCACTTTACTGATGACCTCTCAGGATGGGCCTGCACATAGCAATCAGGAAAAGATTGAAATAGCCCAGCAACTTCAGATCACAGGCTGATCTTTCAGCTACAATGGCTTCTGACATTTATTATCAACTGGTTTTGTAGAACCAGCATCATACAATGCTTCCATTCTCTTAGAAGCGATGGAGGCAGTATTTTCAGAAGGTGTAGAAAACTGTGCTGCATTTGAATAAGTAAAAGACATCAGGATTTTAGCATTTATTATTTAGAGTTCTTATAAACTAAATGTAATTCCTGGTGATATCCTTTGTTTCTTTTCTAAACTGCCTTTCTCCCTGTGCTTATCTACTTAAAGGTGAAGAGATTTAGCCCGGCATGGTGGCACATGCCTGTAAACCCAAGGAGGCTGAGACAAGAGGATCTCAGGTTCAAGGCCAGCCTCTGTAGTGAGGCCCTGTTTCAAAATAAAAAATAAAATAGGGCTGGGGTGTATCTCAGAGGTAGAATTCTCCTGGGTTCAATCTCCAGTATCACGAAAACCAATCCACAAACAGAAAAGGTGAAGAGGTTTATAAAAACACATAAGACTTTATTTCTACTTTAATTTCTTTTCCTTTGGAAAGTTATAATCTGTGTGTGCATCAGTGATATGAGGAAATATAGGGAAGATGAACCTGGTACACTACTTAAAATTTGGCTTTGCTCATGATCTGTAGCATATGTGGTAAGATGCCTGATGCTTCCGTAAGTAATCGTGCATTCATTGTTGGGTACTTAAGACTAGGATCTTAGATTTGTGTATGGAGGAGTCATTCCAAAGTGAACTGCCTGGGCAATTTTCCTCTCAGGATGATGAGCTCGGCTGGATATTACAGGGGTTGCATCTTACAACCTTGGAGTGCCTGGGTCCTGAGCTGGGTAGATTACAGGAAGCTAGATTTTGGTCCCTGTTTCATAGAAACTTCTCAAACAGGCCTTGCCCAAGTTCAGAGCCCCATTGTTTTGTGGGCTTCAGGTCTGCGTTTATGTTCATACTGTGACATTGGGTCTCAAATCTCATTGTCTCCTCTGATTTGGGGATGTATGCTACACATGACCTGGGACAGCCTCTGCCTTTCCTAGCTCAGCTTTGGGCACTGAGGTCCTGCTCATTTCCTGAGGTTACATGACATCATAAAGTAGGAGACTCTAGTCTGTCAGGTAGTAGAAGACAAGATACTTTTGCTGCCAAAAGTCACAAAACCAGTGCAAATCTCCACTGGACATTGAGCTGCCTTATCTTAATTTCTGAATTGCCAGTCCTATCTATGCAACTGGGTTTCTACCTGTTTTAAGTTCATTGATCAATCCCTGCTGGTTCTGGACTTTGGTCTTAGAACCTGACTGTGGACCCTCATATATACTGATGAGTCTCAGAACCTGTCTAGTCTGGTCTTGCTAACTCCCTCCTTATCATCTGTGGCTGACAACTCTTTACCATTTACTTGGGCACATGACTGAGTCTGTTCCTAATGAGTGATGACTCAGAATCCTGCCCAGTCCCCTTTCTACCTCCCCTTGGCCATGCATTGGAAATGACCCCTGCATGCACTCTTCTGCTGCCCTCTACCACCTGCTTCACCCCTCACTGAATACAGGTGCTCATTTGAATGTCAGATTTGCATTTACCGTACTTCTTGAGACTGATGATTCTTTTTGGTCTATTTTCTCCAGCCCTGATACTGTCCATTCCTAATTTCCTTCCCTTTTCAATCCCATTCTCTCTCTTCTCCTCGTTTGAACCAGCTTGAACCACGACACTCTTCTCCAACCTTAACCTTTCCCTTGGCCTCCGTGAAGTTTTATGTTTATTCTCATCATTCCAAGTAAAAGCACACAAAAGCTTTGCATTGTAATTCGAGAGGGGAGGAAGATAAATATCTAGGTAAATTTGTAGAGCCAGATGCTATGGAGCCTGACAGGTGTGGAATAGACAGGAAAATAATGGGGAAACAGGTGACCAG
Organism: Glis glis; assembly: GCA_004027185.1. NCBI lineage: Eukaryota > Metazoa > Chordata > Mammalia > Rodentia > Gliridae > Glis > Glis glis. Next base: position 12,893 of record PVJS01024229.1, read on the forward strand.
CATTTATCAGAAGAAACTATTAGGAAAGAGAATCCCCAACAATATGGGGATTATGGTCTCAGGAGGGTATATATCCAACAATGTACAGAGCACAGCAACAAACAAAGTGAATTTAAAACTTAGGAGTGTAAATATGATCTCACAGGTATCATGGAGGCTTGGTAGCATAAAAGAGTGGTAATGGGATAGAGTCTCGTTTGGAAGCCAGTCTCATTTGGGTGATGTCTGCAACTATCCATGCGACCTCCTTTATTTTCTCCTTTGAAAATGGATGCAAGTGAATTTTACTGCTAAGTTCTTTCTAGTTTTAACTTTCTACAAACTTTGCTCATGACCCACCTAAACAATTGAGCCTGCACTAATCATGGGCTCAGCCAACTGCTATTTGCAGGTTCTTTAAAGAGAAAGAAATATCCTGTAAATGACAGAAAAATTATTGTTTTGGGAGAGATGATGGTATATAAAACAACATAAATTTTGAAACACTAGTCATTGTATTTAGTTTCTAGTTTCATAAAGATCATGAGATTTTGACATCAAGCTTGATGAACAATCTACTGCTTTCAAGAACTTTTATTGCCACTTTCCACTTTGGGGAATTTAACTGTTTTCCACATGATGCTTTCAAGCAGTTCTTAAGAGCTACTTGAGTGAAAACTTTCTACCATGGAGAGGCTGTAGGGGAGCCTGGTTAATAGAATAAGAAAGCATTAAGGATAAGAAGCCTTTATGAAGTTTTCTAGAGCTAGAAGTAGGAACTTTGTTTCAGTTGAAAATGTGGGAGAAAGGAGTAGCAAGAAATGGGTGCTTCAGTTCTGGTCCCACGAGTCTTTAAGGCAGAATGCAAGATTCAGTGGGATTTGCATTTTAATTCCAACTTTGCTGTGATGATTCTGAGTCAGGTATTTAATGTCTCTGAACCTTGTTTTTCTCAAATGCAAAATGGGGACAATATCACATGTGTGTAGGCTTAAGGACTAAAAAAGTAACATATGGAACATTTTTTGTACCTAGGAAATAATAAATGTCACTTTTTATCATTGTTATTTATTATTTATAATAAATCAAGACTCTTCAAAGGAAGTACTTGGGAAGCTGAGATAGGAGGACTGCAGGTTCAAGGTCAGCCTTGGCAATTTAACATGACCCTGCATCAAAAAAAAAAAAAAAAGAAAACATAGAGGGCTGGGGTATAGCTTAGAGGTAGAGCCCCTCTGGGTTCAATCTCCAGTACCTGTCCCCACACACAGAAGTATATCTTGAGCCGGGTGTGGTGGCGCACGCTTGTAATCCCAATACTTGGGAGGCTGAGACAGGAGGATCACAGGTTTGCAGCCAGCCTCAGCTACTTAGTGAGGCCCTCTGCAACTTAATAAGATGCTGTTTCAAAATAAAGAATAAAAAATTAAGGCTGGGGGTGCAGCTCAGAGGCAGAATGCCCCTGGGTTTAATCCCCAGCACGGCAAAAAAAGTATATCTTGTATAGTCTACAGTGAATTTCTCAGTATCTATGGGTGTTCAATAAACCTACATTTATAGTTGTTTTAAAAACCATGTTGTTGAATGAATGGACAGGGTACTATCCAGTTTTCTTTCCATTGATGATGATAATAAGAAAAGGAGTGGTTTTCCTTTAAATGTGCAAGTGATATTTCTATTTGTTTTTATTGGGTAATGACTTTTATTATAACATCTTGGCTGAGGATTAGTTCAGTGGTAGAATCTTGCCTAGAATGCACAAGGTCCTAGGTTCGATCCTCAGCACTGCAAAAAAAAGCTAATAACATCTTTAATTATTATTAATTTTTCTGCAGACACTTTCCATGACTGTGTTAGGCATCACATCTACCTACTTCCATATCCTTCTCTACTTCATTCATCTCTATCATGCTGTTCATTAGACTGTTCTAGAAATTTCCTGAGGGCAGGGGCTTTAGGGGTTTTGAATCCCCACTGTTTAGCATGACACATACTCCATATGGGTGAATGAACCGTTGAATACAAATGAACGCACCCAGTGTCTTGGGGGCAGGGGCAGTGGTGATATGCATGCCCCAGAGGAAGTGCTGGAGACATCCGTGAGATTGGAATTACTGTTCAGATGGGATTTATTGGGAAGAGAAGTATTTGAGAATCCTAAGGTACCAGAAATGTCTTGGGTAAGGGTTCAAGCCAAATTTAACGTTTTATTTTTTCCCTTAAAGCTTATGAAGGTTGATATGATCTGGGAGAAATTGAAGATAAATTAGTTCAGAGGATTTCATTAAGGGAAGCACTTCCCCTGAGGTATATTCTGAAAAGTATGGGGGTAATTTTTCGCTAAATGACTGAGTAGATGACTGTGGGAGGGATGTCTCTGATGTCATGTAGTAAAGTCATCAGACCCAGGGACTTTAGATGTCTTGCCATGTGGGGGAAATCCATGCAGAACAATTAGATATCCTGTAGTCTGCACTACTTTTATGGTCTCTTAGCTTAAACATGAACTCTACCTAACATAGAAATGCAAGGTGCGTTTTATAGAACTTTAATACACGCTTATTTTCTAGGTAAGGCAATGACAATTAAATCTAGGGGAAAATGTAGAATTTTATGTTGTTTGGAAAATGATCCAATTCTTCATTTCAGAAAATCATGCCACTGACTGCAATGCTGGTCATGCAACTGAGTAGCTGACATAACGCATCCATGTCAGTTTGCATGTGTGACAATTTTCAAACATGACAATTTGCCTGCTAAGCATGGCAATGGGTGGTTCTATGTGGTGCACAGGCCACTTCCATACATCTTCTACTGTAAGTGATGTCCAAGAGATTACATCATGAAATATGTATGGTGTCTTCATAGTTTGCTAGGGCTGCCATAACATACTACAGACCGGATGACTTAAAGAATAGGAATTAATTTTCTCACAGTTCTGGAGGCTGGAAGATCAAGATGAAGGTGATGGTGGGACTCATTTCTTCTAAGGCTTCTCTCCCTGGCTACCTTCACACTGTGTTCACAGTTTCCTCTCTGCATGTGAATGTATCTGGTGTCTCTTGGTCTGAGACCTGATTTCCTCTTCTTATAAGGAGACCAAACATACTGGATTAGGACCCACCCTAAATACTCCATTCAGCTCAACTACCTCTATTTTTCTTTTTTTTTTTTTTGCAGTACTGGGGATTGAACCCAGGGGCATTCTACCTCCGAGCTACACCCCCAGCACTAGTTTTTATTCTTTATTTTTAAATAGGATCTCACTAAGTTGTGGAGAGCCTCACTAAGTAGTTGAGGCTGGCCGCGAACCCGGATCTTCCTGTCTCAGCCTCCCAAGTACTGGGATTACCAGCGTGTCAACTACCTTTTTAAAGGCCCTATTTTCAAGTGTAGTCACATTCTGAGCTACTAGAGGTTAGAGGTTCAACATATAAATTCACCCATAACATATGGGTTCTTATGAATTAGTATCCTTTTTTCTTTTTCATGCCAGAATTATGGTGTTCTATTGTGTTTTTGTGTGAAGATAGGTTCATAGTTCCAAAATTTCTCCTTAGAATTTCATTTCTTACCTAGATATCTTTTCAGTCTTTTTAGATTTTTAGAGAGATAATGAAATGTATTCACTTGATATAATGTAACATTCTCAGGACAATATGGGAGTACCCTGACACCAAATACATTGATTTTGCTGAAGCAACTATTCAAAAGTTGATGGAGGTATAGCACAATGGTTGAGTCCTGGGTTCAATTCCCAGCACTGAAAAAAAGTTTGTGGGATACATGGAATAAATTTCCCTCCTCAGTTTAGGTCGGGAGATGCTGTCATGTGGGTTTTGGCACCAAACTTAGATAAAAGTTTTTAGTTTTCAGAACTTGTTGGGTTTTAGAATTTTTTGGAGAAGAAACCATGAAATGAATGTATTATCTCTGTATAAATGAAATATAGTGTCTGCATATTTCACTTCAGGATAGTAAAAGGGGTACAAAACTACTTAGCAGAAAAGGGAGTTTTGGCTGTGATACAGGTGAGGATCATTGACACAGTTGGAGAAACTCAGACTTTTAAGTAACCACATTCAGGGAGTTACTGACTGAGTTCCAATCTAGACAGCATGTGAAATGGTTCCCTAAGGCTGGAGTCCATTCATAAAACGTTGAAGTGTACAAGCCAGGTTCTTCATCTCCACCTGCTTTTACAACAAGGGACTGCTCTCAGGGCCACTGGGCTTTGTTGATATGAGAATGTTATTTAGTCTTCTAAAACGTGAAACATAAAGCAAGAATCAAAAAAGCCAGATGAGCTCTCCAGATTGTCAAAAAGAGGCTTTGTCCTTTTCCATTTCCTGTAAAAGCCCAGCTGTGCCACCTTCTAAAATTGGAATGTATTCATGTGCTCACCAGGTGCCAGGGCATAAAAATCAAAAGTGGAGAAAGCTGAAACAAGATATTTCACAAACAGAGGAAATGGGAATAGGGAAAGAGGTAAATGAAAAGATAGAACAAAAAGTAGCCATATGGAAACACCTGGATGAGGTAAATTGCACATCGAATTTTATTAAACAGGATGAATTTATTGGATAAGAAATGATCATTAATTCACTTAATTGTTATAGTTGGGTTCACTGCTCCTGGTTCATTCATTCACATCCTTTGGCTTATATTTTACATTTAAAAACATTGGAATCAAAGCCAGTCAGTAGGGGAGTTTGGAATAAAACCAGACTGTCAAATTCTGAGTGCAGTTTTCCTTTTACACCAAGTGGTTGGGCTTCAGTGGAGACTCTAAGCGTGAGAGGAAGGACATACTTGAGATGTGTTTACAAGGAAGCTCAGATATGATTTGTAGATTTGGAGAGAGAGAGAGAGAGAGAGAGAGAGAGAGAGAGAGAGAGAGAGAAAGGAAGGGCTGGAGAGCAGACATATTAAACCTTCTAATAAAGAGGATAAAGAGGAGTGATACTGGCAGCAGTGGAGATGATCAGGAAGAGGAGAATGAGGAAGGATGAGGTTCTACTTTAGATGACAGATGGGATTAGACTACTTAAGCAATGACAGGTAGGTGTATACATATAAATGAAAGTCAGAAAATAGCTTTGAACCATCAATGATTTTCATTCAAATGCTTCCTTTCCCTAAATCCTATCTATGATCTATATCAGCTCCAGACAGGTAACAGTTTTGCATTTGGGAATTTTCCCCAGTCATTCAGGGGTTGTTGGTGGTTAGCAACAGAAGGCTATTCAAATCAATTTACAGGGGGCATTAACTAGAATTATATAAGGTGGGACATAATGTCAGGTCTTGAGAGAAGCCAAGAACTGGAAATCACCAGGAAGCAGCATAGCCACTTTCTCCATCTTGTTTTCTCTTGGAAGCTCCTAGAATTGCTGTGTTCGAATTCCAGGTAATCTGATTAGGGCATCCTAGGTACAGGATTGTATGACTGACTGCTCCCTCGGTAGAGGTGTTAGACACTGTGAAGAGGCACTGTTGAGGGCAATGAACTTGAAAACCTGCCTGCTAAATGGTATTGATGCAACACTCTCTGAGTATGTGGAGGGTGGTATGTCCAGAGCAGGTTGGTTGAAATATATCAAGACAGCAACTTTGCAAAAGCATATTGCTTTGTTAGATTGTTGAAGCATTTTAAGAAAAGATTACGTATGGACTTAGTTGGCTAAGTTTATTATTTTAATGGATAATTAAAAATATGAATTGCAGGTTCAAGGCCAGCCTCAGAACTTAGTGAGACCCTGTTTCAAAATTAAAAAAAAATGAACGAACTGGGAGGTAGAACATCCCTGGATTCATCCCCCGGTTTCTCTCTCTCTCTCTCTCTCTCTTTCTCTCTCTCTCTCTCACACACACACACACACACACACACACACACACACACACACTGTTTAAGTCTTTGCTCTAGTGCAGCCTACATTCTGGTGGGAGAAAACAGACAGAGACAAATAAGAATAATAAAGGGGATTAAAGGAATAGTGACAGAAGGATGTGATTTTATCTAAGTTGTTAGGGAAGGCAGCAATGACATGTAGGGTGACCATATAATTGATTATCTAATGGGGATACTTTGAACATGGCAGCAAGCATTATTTAGTAATTTTTCTAGGATAACAGTCATCAACTGAGATTGTCTTAGGCAACTTAGAATGGATGGTCACCCTACAGAGAGTGTGGCCTTGGAGCAGAGACTAGGAGAAATTATGGAGCAAATAGTATATCCTTCTGAAGAAAGGTGGTCTAAGAAGAAGAAAATCTTGAATCATTCTGTGCAGACTTTGATCTGGGTATTCGGCATTTTTAATTTTAGAATTTTTAAAACAGGGAGAGGCTGCCAGCATGGCATTGCCTTTCCTAGAAGTGCCACTTCAAGGACTAGCTTTCTGAGGCTTGGCTGGCCTGCCCTGGCAAGCCTGACCTCTGATGTGGGTGACCCTGTGTAGGAGTAGAGGCATAGCTGGTCAGCTGGCAGCCTTTTCCAAACTGTGTGCACAGAGAGACAGGGTTACAGCAAGGCTCTCTGTAAAGGCTGGACTCAATTGTGGCTCTCCTTTGAGAAGCCCTGTCTAGAGATCTGATTCATCCAAAGCCTGCTGGCTTCTCTCTACAGGGTAACTGCTGCGCCTCTTGAGCGTGCCCTTTGTCTCCCATAGGAGCCTCTGCTTCTAGGTGTCCTCAAAGAGCTTGGGTCACTTCCTGCTGCTACCGGATGTCACAGCCCAGTTCACAGAGCACCTGCAGCTGCTGGCCTTTGTCACCTGTTCTCCAGGTGTCCCACTCAGCTCAATAGGATCATGTTCTGTCAGAAAACCCACTGTAGGGCTAGAGGACTGGGAAGCCCGCGAAAATGGAGAGGTTGGACCATTATGCCTCTTTAACTTGGCTTCCTCCTCCTCATCACGTAGTACGTCAGGACACAAAGGTATCCTGCTGAATGGAAACAGCAAGGATGCATCAAGATGGCGCCATTACTCATTGGGGAGCTTTCTCCCTCACCTGTGACACAGGTATAATACTGTTAGGTGGATCTGCATGAAGTTACCTATGCTTTATCATTTTTTTTTTACGGTACCGGGGATGGAACCCAGGGGCATTCTACCTCCGAGCTACACCCCCAGCCCTATTTTTTATTCTTTATTTTGAAACAGGGTCTAAGTTGCGGAGGGCCTCACTAAGTAGCTGAGGCTGGCCACGAACTCGGATCCTCCAGTCTTAGCCTCCCAAGTACTGGGATTACAAGTGTGCGCCACCACACCCGGCATGCTTTATCATTTGACCTGCAGGAAAGACAAGTTCATATAGTTGGACCTGATATTATACACAGAAAGAAAGGGAAGTTCAAGGAAAACCTTGTCAAAGTCACACACCTTGGCTCAGAGCCAGTACCTCAATGCAAGACATCTGGCTCCTGAGTCCATGGTCCTTCCACTATGCCTACCTGATGACCCTGAATACTGGATTCTGATTAAAGTAGATTAATTGGTTCTTTCTTTGAGGAGCTTTCAAGCTAGAATGCACAGGGATTTGTAGAGCCTATGAAATCTCATAATCCTGCAAAAACACTGACCTGGTGTGGAGTTATCTGGAACAGAGGGTGAGACCCTAACACCCAAGCTTGGGAACACTAAGAAGGCACTGTGGAGTCTGAAACCTAAAAGGGAAATGAGTAAAATAGACTACAGAGAGGGAGGGAATCTGGATAAAAGAATTTGTGAGGACTTTGCTTTGGTCTGAATGTGAAATAGGAGCCTGCTGGAAGCTGGGCACCATTGCCCAGTGTGGGGTTCCTTAAACTCCAAGTCCTTATGATTTCTGGGGTCACAGAGGCAGGGAAACTGCATTCTACTGCAGTGGACCTGGAACCAGTAACAGGAATGAGACCAGGAACCAAGGAATATCTCCTGGTCTCATTGTCCTGCCACTCTCTCCTTAAACTCTGCTTCTATGTTCCTCTGCCTGTCTATATCACCTTTTCTTTTCTCTTTAAAAATAGTCTTCTCAGTTTTTCCATGCATATGGTAGGAAATGATCACTCCAAAAATGTCCCTAAACTCCATTATCCACCAAGACTGATGACGATCACTGCATCCCAGTTATAAACGCCCTGCAGATACCAGGATCAGGGTTGAGTAGAGGTCCCAGAAGCCCAGGGTGGGATCGGTGGCCTGTGGCTACATCTCAGGTGAGATTTACACACTCCAAGGAGCAACCTGGTGCAGAGGCAAGTTGACATGCTTGCTATCGTTGGCATCAAGCCCTACTGGAAAGCTAGAGATGTTTCTTGTTATGCTTTTCTTCCTGACTCTCATGAATCTTCACAGCCGCACCAATGTTATATTAGGCTCTGCCTTCCCTCCTCCCAAGCTGTCCCGTGCTCCAGGGGGCTGAAGTGTTATGTTTCCATGCTCCACGGGGGGATATTCATTCTAGAATAAGACCTGTGCTGATCTTACATAATGTGAGTAGGAGTGGTTATAATCTCTAAGATTTTCAAAAAGATATGGACACCAAAGTTTTAAAACCTTTTTAAGATTTGCAATGAAAATAAATGTTTGGATAGACATTATGAGTCAGCCATTATTATCTGTCCAGGACTGTTCCTATGTTCGTATTGAAAATCTCTGGTCCCAAGAAATCCCTCATCTAGGGCAAACCAGGACTGTTGGTCACCCTAAAGTTCCAAGAATGCCTTGCTTAGCTCTCTAGAGTAGTTAACGAGGGTAAAGAAGCCTGTTTCCTCTCTCCTCCTCCTAAAGTAATCCATTAATCCACATTGTTTATCTCTGCAGAGCTACACTTGTTAAATATTGTATATACATATATATTTGCACTGAAGTTCAATAAACATACAACTGTAGCAGGTGTAAATTGACTCCAGAATGCATATGTATAAGAAACATTCCACTATTGCACTTGCTCTAAGCCAGCACTTCTCAAACTTTCACATGCATAGGAATCCCCGGGGAGCAGGATAAAAAACAGATTCTGATTTAGTAGATCAGGGTGGGCTCTGAGGGTCTACATTTCTCTTTTTTTGTTTGTGTGTGTGTGTGGGGGGTGTCACTAGGGATTGAACCCAGAGGCATTCTACCTCTGAGCTACACTCCCAGCCCCATTTTATTTTTATTTTGAAACAGGGTCTCGCTAGGTTTACGAGTCTCACTATTTGCTGAGGCTGTCCTCGAACCTGCAATCATCCTGTCGCAGCCTCCCAAATACTGAGATTACAAGCATGTGCCACCATGCCCGGCTTGAGGGTGTACATTTTTTTTTTTGTGGTACCAGGGATTGAACCCAGGGGCATTCTACCTCTGAGCTACACCCCCAGCCCTATTTTTTATTCTTTATTTTGAAACAGGGTCTCACTAGGTTGCAGACGGCCTCACTAAGTAGCTGAGGCTGGCCGCGAACCCTGATCCTCTAGTCTCAGCCTCCCAAGTACTGGGATTACAAGTGTGCGCCATCACGCACGGCTGAGGGTCTACATTTTTAACATGCTCTCAAGCCCCCTGATGCTGATGGTCTGAGCGCCACACTCTGACTTGAAATATTTAATATTATAAAATCTATTGTTTAGAACCCCAGTGACTGGTGAAAACTTCAATTGGAGTATTATTTTGAGGTCTGCCTCTCTAGGATCATAAAAGAATCATGAGGACTCATTTGGTGATTGGAAAATGAATGGGTGAGTCTTGCTTACAGTTTCCCAAAGCAGAGAGAGAGAGAGAGAAGACACACACACACACACACACACACACACACACACACACAGAGAGAGAGAGAGAGATTATTATAAATTTTGCTGCAACACAAATATATCTTTCTGGGCATCAGATTTCAGCTTGTTTCCAACAATCAATTGTTTTAATTTTTTAAGCTCAAATTTGCTCTGCTCTACATACAGAACCAGTTGTGCTCCAGGTAACAGATGGCTGAGTTTGCAAATAATTACTGATGGAATATGTGATCTATTTGGCTGCCAACATTATCACCTGATTGAAAATTAAAAATTTCTCTCACTGAGAAGCTTTTGGGGTGATCGTTTTGTAAAACTAGCTTCTTCAGATCCCACTTTTATCACCTGAAGTGCAAGGCACAGCATGTGACAGACAGAGAGCTGTTTGGAAACTAAAGCAGGAAATAGATGAAAAAATTTCTTACTATTGTAACTTTGTAATGGGTTGAGTTCCATGTGGAGAGGTTGGGAGAAAATGTTTCTCGAGATTGTAGTCTCAACTCTCCTTGGTCATCTTTTAGATTGTAGAACATCCCTTGGTGATCTTTGTAGATTTCCAATAGGAATAGGAAACCCCACACAGGAAAACCTAAGGCGACAGCCCATTTTCTGAGACCTCCAGTTGAAACTCAACCTCTAGTTGAGTGTGCGTGTCATGCAGGCTGCTGGGCAGACCTTGATCCATTTTGAACAGATGCTTGTAACAAAATGTTAGCTGGGCTTTAGGGACAGCTAATGTCCCCACGGGCTGCAGAATGTTATTAAGACTTGATTGCAATCTTCTGACATGATAGAACTGGATTAAAGAACAGGGCCTGTCTGCTTGGCAGCGCTGAGGCTGCACTGGAGAGCTCAGGGAGGCACAAGCATTCGGGAATGCTGACAGAAGCTGGGCAGGCGGACAGGGCTATTTAATTCAAAGGGGTGGATGTTAATTAATTCATTTTGGGTGAGGGAGATCTGATTTCTAAGCTAGACTACAAGCTGTTGCCAGTGTAGTTGGGGACAATGTCCTAACAGCTGCAGGAATATCATGCATCTCCTGGGTGACTGACCTCATATCGTTTCCATCTTCCTGTGTCCAGATTAACTTTGTTGTGTCAGTTGGGCACTAGCAGCTCATTTTTCTTACCTTTCAAGAGTAATTTTATTGTGTGTTCCTTGTCTTTCCTCTCAGCTTCTCCAAAAACTTCCCTGGAACCTCAAAACTATCCATGGCATGTAGAAAGAAGGAAACTGAATGAGTTGGAAGTTGTCACTCCAGCTAGAATGGCATACTTTTAAATACATGAGGTCTTGGCTTCTTATATTTTTAAGATGGATCAAGTGCTAGACATTAAAATTCACCAAAGAAAACGTTAGGCTCATCGTGTCCTGACTTCCTGTCTGGCCTTCTGCTCTTTCACTGCCAAGAGTAATTTTCCCTCAATGCTATTGTTTCACATAACAAAGGACGTGTCTAATGATGTCTTCCCACTTGTAGTTCTCCATAGAACTTTATTATAGTAATTAATTTTTCAAGGCAAGAAATGAAATGATGTATTATAAAGTAAAAGCAGAAATGAATGAAGGTTTTTGAGTAATTGTTAAAAGTATTTTGATATAATAGACAGGACACTGGATATTTGTACAGAAATTCTGGTTGAAAAGTCTAAGGCTCTGGGCACAGAGGTGCAGGACTGTAATCCCAGTACTTGGGAGACTGAGACAGTAGGACTGCAGGTTTGAGGCCAACCTCAGCAATTTAGCAAGACCCTCAGCAGTTTAGTGAGGCCCTGTTCCAAAAAAAAAAAAAAAAAAAAAAAAAAAAGAAGAAGAAGAGCTGGAGGTGTAGCTCAGAGGTAGAACATCTCTGGGTTCAATCCTCAGCACCAAAAAAAGCAAAAAAAAAAAAAATCTAAGGAATCCTGAACATGTTTATTAAAATACACCAATCTACATATTAAAAGAACAAATTTTAATTCATATAAATTGTACTTCTATAAATGTGACTTGGAAAATCTAAGGAATAACTTTCTTGTATTTATTAAATATGAAAGTATATGTGCTCATCTGAGCACAAAAATAAAATCTAGCCATAACATCTTAACCATCAGAAAAATCACATATTATCTTCTGTGTGTAGTGGAGTGAGATAATTGCACCTTTCTGTTCACGAAGCTCTGTCATCTCTGGTCTGTGCAAAGCTTCCCTTTCCAGTCCCTAATCCCACTCCCATTTTGTTCCTTTATTTTATGTGTACCTATTCCATATACTTGGATTTATATCACAGGCGTAAAATATTCAGGATTTCTTTGTGCATACATTTTCTTTTATTTTACATAAATATTGCATTATTGCCTGTAGAATCTGTTCTATTTCTACATTATTTTATTCAATGCTAACACTATATATTAAAGATATATCTGGGTTATGTGTAAATTTAGTTCATTGATTTCCATTTCTGCTAGCATTTGGCAGGGCTATTTTCTCCAGCAAGCCATAGCCCCACACAATATTGAAATGAGTGTCCTCATAAAGTTCCTTCATGGGTCCGTGAGGCAACTTCTTTGAAGTTAAATACCCATTGGTGAAATTGCTGGGTCCTGGAACCCAGAATGCCTGTGTGTGTGTGCACCCGACCAATAATTTTTTGTTGTTGTTTAACCTAATATCATTTTTTTAAATTGGTGCATAGTAATTATACATTGTGATGAAGTTCAGGGTGATAGAGCGATACATGCACACAGCATTCATTGAACCCCACCCCCCATTCCCACCCCACTCCCTCTGCCTCCCCACCTTCCCGAGCATGACACCGTGATAATTTTAAGAACTCTCCACCTTCCACACTTCCGTATTTAATTGGCTTTCTCTCTGCATTAAAAAAGAGAAATTTTCTTGTTATATAATTTATTTTTAAAACTGGAAAACAGTTGGGTGTTTCTCCATGTTTTAAAATAGCATTCTAATATTTATATTTAAGGCTTACTATACATGATTTGACTGTCATCATTTATTTATTATTTATTTATTTTTGTTGTACTGGGAATTGAACAACCCAGGGGCATTCTACTTCCAAGCTACAACCCCAGACCCTTTTTAAAAGTTTTTGTTTGGGAACAGGGTCTCACTAGGTTGCTGAGAGTCTCACTATGTTGCTGAGGCTGTCTTCAAACCTGTAATCCTCCTGTCTCAGCTGTCCAAATACTGGGATTATAGGCATGTGCCACTACACTTGGTTTGTCATCTTTTATTTAGATGATATCCTCTTTGTGATATCCAGGTAAAATATCTTTCTAAGACAGGACATAAATAAGCCTACAGTTAAAGTTCCATAATTATCAAATTAATAAATTCATATACTCACTGATAGTTGGGTATGGGTAAGGGATCTAATTCTTATCAATTTTGGGGTGTTCCTAAGTGTAATTCTTTGATTAGAGGAGACCAATGAAACTGAATGCATTAAAGAAAGTAATTCACTAAATAAAGGATAAACTGAAAAGAAAGAGAAATTTGACTTCCAGAGCAATTCTTCTATTTATATATTCCAGCAATCATGTTGCTGTGCATACATTTAGTCAATAGAAATATAAAACAACCATGACATATATCAGGTCTCTTATGTGGAGGTAGACCAAATACAAATGCCTAGACTCATTGGCCAGAATTACCTCTGGATAGAATGTGATTAAAAAATAATTCCCCATCAGCACGATATTACTTTTCATATGTTAAATTTCCTTACAGGTTTCGTTATGAACTGTAGGTAAATTAATCCAATATTTATGTTCTATTCAATAGTGATTCAATATCTTCAGTTGTTTGATGTACATATTGATGATTCCTCTGCTCTCTCACTCCAGCCTGCTACAAATCTTCAAGTGCCAGGATGATGTTTTCAGATCAATGATTTGCTAAAAAATTAGCTTTGGAGAATTCAATATTGACATACCCTGCAAGATAGCTGATATGAAGAAGGGTTTGCTTCAGCACACAAAAATTAAATAGATATATAGACTTAGATTAAGAATTCTTTGAAAGAGTCATAAGTCTTTAACTTCAAGATTTTCTATGTATATACAATACAAAGCTATCTACATAAAATGGATTACAGAAACCCAAGTGCAAGAGAAAGAAGATAAGGTGCTGATTATGATTCGTTTCTAAAATGTTAAGTCTGCATCTGTGTGAAACTAAGACTATTATAGGGATTGGAGAACTTCTGAAAAAGATGAAATAATTTACCACGAAATACTCTTTTTGATGATGGGATGTTATTTGCTAAGTACTGTGGTTTGCATCAGGATAAAATAATTTATTTACGGAGGACAAATATATTCCTTAATAAGGGAGCTCAAAGCAGACTGTAAATTAGGAACCATTTCTCTTCCTGCCTACTTACTTGGAACAAAGAATTATGTTTCATGAAGAAACAGTATTTTTCGAGCACTACCATTTTAAACAAATGATTGCTGGTAGCTGGGGAACTTTTTCAGGTTAAAATGTACATGCTCAAATGGTTCTGTGTTGGTATTTGAACTGTATGATGATTTGAAGAGAAAGAAATAAAGCTGGCCGCTTTGGGTGAAGGTTGGCCTTGTTCATATTTATATGGTCTGGTCAAGGGGTACATGAAATGTGCTTGAGTAGTGTCTACTGAACAAATGAATGGATTGAGAAATTGAGCAATTGTGTTCACAAGAGAAAAAGTGAAAGGATAAAATGGGGATTGATTTTCTGACTTTTTGAAAGGTAATTGGCATTCAACTTCAATTCAGATGTTTAATTTACTTAGGACATTGAATAGGCAGATGAACAATGACTAGGAATAATTTTATCTCATTGTCCCTCACTTTCTTCAATCTAGAAGGTGAATATGTTAATATTTACCTCCTATCTTTATTTTTCCAATGCCTCTTTTCCCCTAGTTGTTTTATAGAATAAAGTTTATTTTATGTTGCTATGTAAACTATCTTGTATGCATTTTTGTAGTCTTAATTCTATCAGAATTGGGTAGAGTAAATGTAAATAGAAGTAATCATAGCTGTTTTGTTTTAAATCAAACTGGATCCTCTATAAATAATCCTTTACAAACTCTTCATAAACATTTGTAGACATATACAAGGGGTCATTATTAACACTCATGCTGGTTATTTCTACTTTAAGTAAAATATAAGATTATTTTTCCCCAGTGTAAGTCATCATGGCCAATGTGCTCCCATAGCTCCTAATTCTATCCGTTCATGTTAGAGTCAATGCCTGACTCAATCATACAGTTTTCCCATCTGTAAAATGGGCATTTCACGATTCCCTATTCTCAGGAATATTATGAGATGAAATAAAGTGACAGAAAGTGTTCTCTGTTCCACCCATTCATTCCTTCTCATCCTTACTACTGCTAGAGGAGATTCCCCATTGCCCTTATAACCCATTGCATTTATTCCGTGAGATGCAGTAAATATTAGCAAGAGAAAACTTGGTGGTGAATATTCTCATAGAGGAGTTAAAGGAGCCCTATTCAGTGGCTTTGACTCAGAATGACAACAAATGGAGCTGGGGCCTCGGGTGGAAGATGGAGAGGTAGAAAATGAGATTGGGGGAGACAGAAATGGGGAGGAGGAAGTCCTGAATGCCTTTCTGAGGCTGTCTTTATTGGATAGAAAGGAGATCCTGTGGAGGCAGCAAATGGCTGGTCCTCTAAATCCCAGTGTGTTCTTGATAGATTGATACCAAGAACACATCCTTTCTGGCAATGAAGCCCTTTCTTGCCTGTCTCTCTTGATGTTACCCAGCATTAAATATTCATACACCTGCAATATGTGGCATTTGACCATATTTCATTGAATCTAAGATGCCATCAGATGGAAGATGCATCCTACTTTTGAATCACTAAGAAAGAAAAGACCGGCTAATTTAACTATGACACAGTGTTTTATTGTCACTTGACATTTTCATTTTAAACATGTGGGAAATGCTCTTTTAGATGTAGACACAGATTTCTCTCATATACTTCTTAAGCAAACATATAGTCTAGTAAATATAAAATAAATTGATTTGATGTTCCTAACTGTGTTCAGAATCCCTGAATTGCCTTTCCTTTTTTTTTTTTTTTTTTGCGGTACTGGGGATTGAACGCAGGGGCATTCTACCTCCTCGCTACACCCCCGGCCCAATTTTTTAAACTTTATTTTGAAACCCGGGTCTCACGAAGTTGCGGAGGGCCTCACTAAGTAGAGAGAGAGAGAGAGAGAGAGAGAAAGAGACAGAGAGAGAGAGAGAGAGAGCTGAGGCTGGCCCCGAACCCGGATCCTCCGGTCTCTGCCTCCCAAAGTACTGGGATTACAAGCGTGCGTCACCACGCCTGGC
>PVJS01024230.1:0-28878 GCA_004027185.1 Glis glis
CACACCACCACACCACACCACACCACACCACCACACACACACACACACACACACACACACACACAGAATATGTTAAAAGGACTTAAAAGCCAACTGAAAGAGCTCCTAATGAGCAATGCTGGAAAAATAAGATCAACAAAATAAAGTTGTATTGGATTATGTAATATACATGAGTTCATACTGATACAAATAAATGGTTGAATAAATAAATATGTTGTTAAAACAGACAAATCTCTCATGCATGAAAATTTAAAATAATTTATGTAAGCACTAATTTTAAAAGAGTAGAAAATAATTTCTCATTCTTTACAAGTGACTCCATAGTTACTTCCTTATAAAATATGGATTGGGGAAAATAGCCACTCTATAGTAGAGAAACCTAGAAAATACTACCTTAGCCAGTGACCAAGATTAACATCAACAGTGACAAGTCATATACCCTTGAATTGGCATGATGACAATGACAATTTACTTCTGTGGTCTTCCTCCTAAAATTCTGTAACTCCAGTCTAATGATGAAAAGAACATCAGAGACATCCTAATTGAAGGACATCTTACAAAACACTTGAACAATTCTCTTCAAAATGTCAATGTCTTAAAAAAATAAGGAAAGTGGGAGAAGCTTCGTAGCCAAAAGAGACAAAGGAGACATGACAACAAGTGTAATATGACATCTTGGATGAGATCCTGGAACAGTAAAGAGGATATTAGGTGAAGACTATAGGAATCTGAATAAAATATGAACTATAAAGATGTTTGAATATTGACTCACTAATTGTGATGTCTATGCTAATGTAAAATATTAATAAAAGTCTAAAATTGTTCCTACGTTAATTGTTCACTTAGTGATTCATTTGGTACTGTGGTACACTTTTCACTTATGTGTTTGTGTACCCTTTGTGTGATGAGAATATACTTCTTGAACCACTGATGTTAAGCTTTATTATGTGATTTGCTTTGACCAAAAAAAAATTAAATGGAAGTGATTCAGGACACTACTTAGAAACATCTGTAAAAAGCTTCCATTATTAAGTTTCTCTGTTGCGATGCAAAAGAGATGCCCCAAATAGAGGCTGCTCTTTCAGCCAGGATCCCAGAACTAATGTATCTCATGGGACTGAGCCATAGTAGACTCAACCTACACTCATCAGGTAATGAGAATGATAAATATGCCCTGTGTGTAGAAATCACTAAGGTATTGTAAAATTACAATGTAATCTTGCAAAGATGACTAAGACAATAGAACACGTAAGGCAAAGATGACTAAGACAATAGAACACGTAAGTGGTTTGTTGAAGCAAAGACACTATAATATGTACTTTTGGCTTTGGACTATGTATTTGTTGGAGAAAGCATTTATTGTGGATTGAATGGATGGCAAAAAATTATTCACATATATAAATGGGACATGTAATCATTGCCTCCAGTTACTAAGATGGCAGAAAGTGTACTGAATGAGCTTGAGCTGTAGGTGAAAAAGACAGAAACCACAAAGCTACTCATGTGCTACTGACTGTAATTGGTAAAGTACTTAATGAAACAGATAAACTCCAAAAAATAATTGGTCAGTTTACTAACAGAGATGAAAATAATTTTGATCTCTTGTTAGTTAGGAAAGAGAAAAAATAGGGTGTGTCCATTGGCACTGGAAATTGAAATTGTTAGATAAAAATTTTACTATGATTTTGAGAGAGTTGTGCCAGCACTCTACACAGACTATAATTATTTGAGTCTTGAAATTCCCTGTGGGAACTAGGATTACCATAATTAGTAAATAAAAATATAGAATGCCTAGTTCAATTTGAGTTTCAGATAAACAACAAATAATATTATTTTGATATGACTATGCCCCATGCAATATTTGGGATGTACTTATACTAAAGTGCTATTTGTCATTTATCTGAAATTCAAGTTTAACAGAGAGGACTATATTTTATCTTGTTACCTAATTTCAGAATCCAAACTTCTACAGGGAGACTGAGAAGTAGACTGAGAACCCTTCTGAGCCACCAAAGAGGACACATGCATTAATATCCTCCTCAGATATGGTCAAGGAGGAAAAGAGAAAAAGAAGGTCCTTCTAAAAGTCAGATCCAAGATCCATTATAAATGAAGGACAGAGGTGTTACTCCCAGAGAATAGTACGCCATTAAGAAGTCCTATTTCCCATCCTGCCCACCTCCCATTGCCATGTGATGTCTGGTGTTAGTTCCTGTGAGGGCGTAACACCTTTGCTTCACTGGGTCAGGTTTGTCATGTGTGAGTAGAAGTAACTTGGGGCACTACTGAACAGCAGGGTAAAGCATTTTCACATGTTACCCAACTGCTCTTCTCCCTCTGCCACTAGATCAGCAGTGTCCAAGATAGGAGCTCCACCTTTAGAGTGAATTACATAATGGGAAACCACATGGGCATGCAATGTAGACAAGAAATCCATTCATCTTTTTTGGAGGTGAACGCAATATACCAAGGTTTTTGCCAAGATGCATATGTTTATCTAATAAAAGTAAAACAAACAAAAATGTGTTCAAATCATTTTGGTTGTAAAGAATAAACATCCATTCAACATTTTCCAAGAAAAAAAGGCAGAGTATTTAAAAGAACTTAGAAATGGAATGTGGACTCATAGGAACTAACACATCTTAAAATAAGTGTTTTAACCTCACATCTCTTTGATCCAGCAATCTCTTGCTTTTATTTTTTATAATCTGTTCCATTTCTTTCGTTTGAAATTGAGTTTCCTGTTCACTCTGTTTATTTACAATTTGGGATGTTTCTTTAATTTGCTATGAGGCTGGCTCTGGTCAAAATTTTTTACAAAACTGATTCAATCTAGAGTCCTTAGCTTTCGATTTCAGTTTCTGTGAAACTTATTTCAGGTAATTTAGGAAAAAATGATTAATTATTGATTGTATTCCTTAGGACCAGAAGTCCATTCCTGTCTAGTTACCTATGACAATTCAGGAAGGGTCTGCTGGTACCTTGTATAGCTCTTCTAAGAGTTTGAAGAAGACCAGTTATGTGAAGAAAGAACTGGGTGGGTATGGCAGGCAAATTAAAAGAACAAGTTTAACACAAAGACAAAGATATGGGTTCTAAACCCATGTCACACATACATAGCAGATTTCATATATATGTATATATATATACATATATATTTCATATAGAGAGAGATAGATCCTATTATATATGTGTATATGTATGTATTGGGACCTCATGAAGTTTAAAACTATTAAAAAAGGTCAATTGCACAAATATATTATATTTGGACATTCTTCTGCTTCATGTATGTCCTAATATTAAGTTTACATTAATTTAAATTTCATATAAGATTCAGTAATTGAAGTTTAGGAAGTAGACTGATGCAATTAGAGTCATTTTACTTATTACTTTTGTTTTGAACTAAACTGTTGGTGACTTGAAAATCTTAATTTCTGAATGAATTATAGAGATAGTTTTATAGCCTGAGTTCATCTATTTTTGTATAATTAGGATGTAGTAATTTAGTTTATGTCTTTTCTGTTTAATTGAGTTAACAATGTGTGCTGAAAATACAATCCTATTAGCTGATTTAAAGGAATATCTATAATTAAGTTGCTTACTAGGACTGATTGGATAAAAGTGACTTTTATCATAGTCCTTGTCTTCTGAATTTTGATACAAAATATTACTAATGAATAAGAAAATGCATTGATGAGAACTTGCATTCTCCAATAAAACCTCAGGGGTCTGGTGAATACATTTAAATTAATTGATAGCTTACAAAGATAAAATATAAATTCATAATATCTTAAGAGACATTTTACATGTGAATAATGTGCATTTGTGAATAGAATTTTATAATTACTTTAGCCATATTATTTTTACTTAAAAAATAAGAAAGAAGTATGAGATAGGCAATATATTTTCCTTATCTATCAAAGTGAGTTGAATATCTATCCATTAAGCACAATGAGAGAATGTTGGGATGTGTTAATTATAGTGCCTGCACATAGGAAAAGCTCAGAACCTGTTAACACTGTCATGCTCATCATCATCTTCATCATCTTCATGATCAGTTTACTCTGCATGTGAAACAGCATAAGGAGGCAACTCAAGGTAATATATGTTCTGCATTGTTTCAGTGCTGATCATCAAAATATTAATATTTTTAGAACCCTAGCTTATAGAAGATCCTGTGAATGATATCAAAGATGAATGCTGTCCTGAGCTTGTACTTCTAATGCACATATTTATGCAATTTCAAAATTTTTCCTTAAGTCAATTTTTCTATGCTCTTTTCTTCATATATATATATATATATATATATATATATATATAAACAGCTTTGGAACACCTGAAGGTTAGAGAAATTTGGTAGCAAATATAAGGAATAAACTTCCAATTTCTTGTCATTTAAACATGTCTGTACAGGATCATATATTTTTATCACTTTTTGTTCTGCTTGATTAAACATGTATCCTAGTTAGTTTCTCTTTGTGAATATTTATTTTGTATAAATAAATATGCATTTCATGTAGGCAGTGTGATGGCATTCAGATTACATACACACACACACACACACACACACACACACACACAATTCCTACTTACCAAGTAACATATTAAACCTGGAAGAGGAGCCATTATTTCAATATACAGACAGAATTGAAACACTGTGACATATAAAGTTTCTATGTCTCCTAAGAGAGAAAAAAATTAGAAAAGTTTAATAAAAACCACTAAAAATATTTGGAATTTTAATGACTACAATAAAAAATGAGCAGGGTGTGCTGGCACACACTCATAATCCCAGTACTTGGGAGGCTAAGACAGGAGGATCACAGGTTCAAAGACAGCCTCAGCAGCTAGTGAGACTCTCATCAACCTAAGGATACCCTGTTTCAAAATAAAAATAAAATAGGGGTGGAGGTATAGCTCTGAGATAGAATGCCTCTGGGTTCAATCTCCAGTACCACAAATAAATAAGTAAATAACCACAACAAATTTTTAAAAATGACAAAGATCTAACTAGTTACAGATACAAACTGGGAAGCTAATTTGAACTAAATAACAACCTTATAATGGCAAATGTCTGGCAAACAATGTTATGGATACCCACAAATAATCTTAAAAATTAAGTTTCAAGTGCAATGGAATGCCAGAACTTGAAGTGAAAAGTTAATGCACTGAGAGTTATCCCAGAAAACAAAATCAAATTGTATATTGGTTATCAACACTAAACATGTAAATGTTCATTTAATCACAGAAGGTATAAAATGACCTATAAGTCACTAATTTAATGTTAATCGGCATTTCCTTGATGATTGCTGATATTGAGTACCTTTTCACATACCTGTTGGCTATTTTTATGTTTTTCTAGAAAAATGTCTGTTCAAGTCTTTTGGTCATTTTTAAAACAGGTAATATGTTTTCCTGCTATTGGATTGTATGAATTCTTTAAAAATCTTTAATAGTAAAATGTCATATGATATGTGGTCTGCAAATACTCTTTTAGTAATCTTTAGATTGTCTTTTCATTTTACCAATTTTGCTGTGCAGATTTTGTTTGATGCAGTGTCATTTGCTTATTTTTGCTTTTGTAAGCTGAGCTGCTTGCTTGATAGCCAAGAAATCATCTCCAAAGCCAATGTCAAGGAGCTTGGCTTTCGTTTTCTTTTAGGAGTTGTATGGTTTCAGGCTTTATATTTATGTCTTTTATCCATTTTGAGTAGATTTCTGTGTATGATATAAGGGTCCAATTTCATTGTTTTACATGTAGAAATCCAATTTTCCCAGTTCCATTTGTTGTAAAGACTATCTTTTCCCCATTGTGTCTTTTTGTGCTCTTGTAAAAAATTGACCATGTATGCTTGAATTTATTTCTGAATTCTCTTTTCTGTTCCACTGTTCCATCTGTCTGTTTTTATTCCAGTACCACACTATTTAGATCATTATAGCTTTCTAATATAATTTTAAATCAGAAAGTGTGTTGCTTCCTGCTTTTTCCCCTCCAAACTACAAGAAAATATATCATCCGATTTAAAAAAATATGGACAAAAGGCTTGAATAGATATTTCTCCAAATATGGCATATAAACAACCAATGGGTGCCTGAAAAGTGCTTACCATCACTAATTAGCAAATGCAAATAAAAATACCATCTTGAGACTATTAGAATAGCTATTATCAAAAATAGAGGAGACCAGATTTCACGAGGGTATGGAGAAAAGGGAACCAGGTGCACTGTTGATGGGGATGTAGATTGGTGCAGCCACTATTAAAAACAAAACAAAAAAATTACCACCCTGTGAAGACACTGTGCTACAGTCCCATGTTCATCGCAACCCTATTCACAGTGGTCAAGAGGACAAATAAAGTAACTGTCATATAGATATAGATAGATATATAAGCATTAATGTGGATATATACATATATATACACATAAACATATATGATTGAATATTATTCAACCTTTAAAAAGAAGCGATCCTGTCATTTGCCACAATATGAATGGCCCTGAAGGACATTATTTTAAGTAAAATAAATCAGAGATAGATTGAAAAATATTTCATGATCTCACATGTATAATCTAGAAAAAAAGTCAATATACAGAGATACATAGTAAAGGATGAGAAGAAAGAGAATGGAGAGAGGATGGCTAATGGTACAGAGGTGGAGTTGGTTATAACTTCTCATGTTCTGTAACAAAGTAGAATAACTATAATAGATAAAAATCAATAGTAAATTTCAAAATAGCCAGTAGAGAGGATTTTGCACATTACCAACACAAAGAAATGATAAATGATTAAAGTGATAAATATGCCGGTTACCTGATCTGATCATTAAACATTGTACATATACATTGAAATTTCATACTGTACCATTAATATGTTTATTTTGTGTCAATTAATAATAAAAAATATTTTACAAAAAGAGTAAAACAGTGATTACCAGGGTTGGGATGAAGGGAAGGAAATGGGGAGATGTAGATCAGTTATCTATAATTAAATATGTGGGATGAACAAATAAAAAGAGCCAATGTACAAGTTAAGGGTGATAGTTAATAGTAGTATATTATATTTAGGATTTTTGCTTAATGAATAAATTCAAGCTTCTCTGACCACACACACACACACACACACACACACACACACACACACACGCACAGCGAGAGAGAGAAAGAAAGAAAGAGAAGGTAATTATGTGCAATGAAGAATACGCACATTTGCTTCACTATAATAATCATATTATTATATATGTATCTTATAACATCATGTTATATACCTTAAACATACACAATAAAATTAACTTAAAAATAAAATAAACATTGAAATTAATGCCAGACTCTTAGAGGAACCGTATTTAAATTTATTTTCCACAGAAATGAATTTAAAGCTGTTCAAACAAAATACTTTTCCAAGATGAAGGAAGATTGAACCACACAAAGGATTGAATTACAGTCAAGCAAATCCGTTCAGGAAGCCAATATACAAAACTACTGAAAACTCTTTAGCTTCTATACTTAAGTCCCCAGTTCTTTCATCATTTTAACACCTACTTTAGAAAGAAGTCTCAATTACTACAAAATTACCAGCAGAACAGAATGCTGGAGATAGGACAAACAAGTTTATGAGAAACTTGAAAATAATGATGCTCTTCGAAAGAAAACCTCTTTTTGAGGACTTTGTTTTTCGTTTTGTTTCTTATGAATCTCTAAGGTCTCCATTGAAATTTATATCATGTCAAAAGTGGAAAACAAAATGGAATAGTGATAGCTATTTTTTCCACCTCATAACTTTCATGAGTAAAACATTCATCTCTCTTGCTGAAGGGAATAAAAGACACCACCTTCATAATAATGCTTAACTTTTTCTCCATGATACTTCGCATCAAAAAAGACAAAAAAAGATAGATTATAATAGAATATGTTAAGATAAAGGCTTCAATATTTTGGCATGTGATGAGAATAATCACTTAATCAAATTTCATCACCCAGCTCCTGGTAAATAGCAGAGCACATTCAGGTCAGCTCTAATAAATTTTCACTGAAGAGAGAGTCTGCCTTGGTTTGCTAAATTTTCAGTCTTGTTCCAAATGGATGAAAACTATAGAAAACACCTATCATATTCTCTTTATTAACCATCGATATAGAGATGAAGTGTACTGTAAAATATTTGGAGCTGGTTATTGATATGTAGTAGTAAACTACTGTGAATACGCTTATAAATAACACTCTTAAACAGAAAAGATATTCCATGAGCCAACTGGCTTGCGTCGTTTAAATATATTACACTGTGCCTGCCTCATGGTAATTATACCAATTAGATTAGAGAACCATTTATCAGGGTGCCAATTAAGTGAACTCTACACTTTTTGGAACTTAAAAAAAACCCTCTAAATTAGACAGACCAACCAACTTTATGAGCACTTTAGTTGATTCTTGATCGTGTTACATGGTAATAATTTAGCAGTGCTTACTACTTTGTGTGCCAGGGTTTTAGCTAGCAACAGGTACACTTTCTTCAGTATGCTCTGCCATTTAAATTTGAAAGTTAAAAACTTTAACCAAGAAATATTGGCTGGAATCTTATTCTCAAAATTTTGCTTAAAAACTGATTTCAATTAACCTTTTCCTTTTTGCTTATGTTTGAATTTAAAGGTTAATTCATTTAATGATTCTTGGGTTGGTAAACACATAATTGTGGTTGATTGGAATGTAGTTTTTTTGTTTCAGTGGCAATTTTTCAGAAAATGCAGAGGATTGAATTAACAATTAACTGATATTAATAACAATGAAAACTTTTTTAAATCCTTATAGTAAAAACATGACTAAAGAGGAGTCATTTGTGTGTGTGTGTGTGTGTGTGTGTGTGTGTGCGTGCGTGTGTGCGCGCGTGTGTGAGTGCACGAGTGTATGTGTGTGTTATTGGAGATTGAACCCAGGGTATTCTACCTCTGAGCTACACTCCAGGCCCTATTTTAACTTTTTATTTTGAAACAAGGTCTCATCAAGTTGTTGAGGGCCCTGCTAAATTGCTGAGGCTGGCCTCAAACCTGTGATCTTCCTGTCTCAGCTTCCCAGGTACTGGAATTACAGGCATGCACCACCATACCTGGCTGTTCTTTTAGTTCATGAAATCTAGAGGAGTTTTCTAAAGTGATTTTTAATATCTAATGAGGAACAGAGATGTTACATAATTAACTATTTTAATTGTTCCTTGAAGGAAGGGGTACGAAATTCTACTTAGTCACTCTAGAAGAATCTTCATGGTGACATCATTCAAATCTGGGCAAGGTGTAAAATAGGTAGAATAAACCTTCAACCACTCACTTGTCCATTTATTTTTTAGAACTGACATTTAAAACATTATAAGTATATAATAATAAAAACATGAGACATGAAAACTCCTGAAACAGTTCTGCTGATAAATCTCCAAGCTATTCCTTTGTAGCCAGTGTCTATGTACTTAGCCTCTGTATCTATGGGTTCTGTAATTTTTTCAGGAAAGAAAAAAATGTGTCTGTATGGAACATGTACAAACTTGTTTTTCTTATATTAATCCCTAAATAATGTGGTATTACAACTAATTACATACTTGATTGTATTATGTACTCTAAGCAATCTAGAAATGATTTAAAGTATATGGGAGGATGTGCATAGGCTATATAAAATATTAACTAATTTTGTATAAGGGTCTTCAACATCTGGGTAGTTTGCAATCCATTGAGGGGGGGAGGGGTTCCTGGAATCAATCCCTTGAGGGCATCAAGGGATCAAGGGATGATTGTATACACAAATACTTTCATTAAATTACTTGAAATGTTAGTCAAAGAAATGCTCTCAATAGTGCGTGTGTGTGTGTGTGTGTGTGTGTGTATGTGTCACTGAGGATTGAACCCAGGTGCATTCTACCTCTGAGCTACACTGTGGCCCTATTGTAATTTTTATTTTGAAACAAGGTCTGGCTAAATTGCTCAGGCTGGCCTTAAACCTTTGATCCTCCTGTCTCAGCCTTCCAAATACTGGGGTTACAGGTGTGTACCACCATGCCTAGCCCCTCAGTTTTTTAAGTGAAGTATGTACTTGGATATTAAATAGTTGGTGAAGTAATTGTTTCATATTCCAATTCGTTCTTTTTTCGATTAAGCAGATCAACACGATAGGTGTCAATGGAGTGATTTTTTCTGCTAATACCACGTTGCAATAATATATTCCATTATTGTGGGAGAGGTCTTACACATATTTATAAATACAATAAGCAGTATTCACAGATTGGGGAGAGGTGAGAAGAATCAAAGTCTTGATTGAATTTGAAGAGGAATATATGATGAGCAGATATGAGAGGGAACCGTTGAGATGAGTGGTACATTAATTAAAAATACATGTTTTATAAATCAAGTCAAAAGAACTGAACAGGCATCATAATGAATGATTGAATAGCAGAAGAAATAACTGCAGCACAACAGCCAAAATAATAAAACCAATGATTTCAGTTCTTGAAGTGAAGATTTTCATAAATTCTAAATTATATACAGGCAAATACACTAATATATTAGTATATCTGCAAAAGTTAGAGAAAACCTATTATGCTTAATTATGGTCTTCATAAATATTTTCTTCCACGCCTATTTACTCTTATAAGTTATACTAACAAGAAAACCCTTTGAAATTAATATTCTCAGTATCTATAAGGAAAGAAAACTTAAGTTAGTTTTTCATCGATGTAATACAGTTTATCATATACTTGAGGATCTCCTACATAGGAAACGCTGTCCTGAGGACTTGAGGGAATGCAAACATGGCCATGAGGCATTCCCTTCTCCTAGGAGTTTCAACCCCAAGAGATAGGATGGGAAAAGTTTATTCATGATCATAGAGAGAGATGAGTGCCAAAGTACAAAATGGTGTGAAGGTGTTGAGCAGAACCAGTGGTCATCTAAGACTGTGAGGAGGGAATAAGAAAATTGTCTGAAAGGAAGCAGGCCTCTGCTCATTCATCCATTTATTCATAACCCGGAGTAGAGAAAGTTTGGACACTACAGATTATGAAATGAGAAAGATAGACTGGTCAGTTGTTAAGATGGACAGCCTTGAATAGCAGGTTGAAAAACACTAGCAAAAAATAAGGGGTGGGGGACATTGCCTCTTCCATCACAGAATAGGTTGCAGTAGACCATCCCATGGGAGATTCATGTTGACAAGGGACATAGAGTGCAATGTCTCAGGAATTTCATCATCAGACATTCATGGAAGAGCTACCATGTTCCATGACTGCTTTTATTGTAAATATGTGCTATGAATGGGGCTACAGAAATGAAAAGTAGGATCCTAGTCCTTGAATAGTTCAACAGCAAGTGAGAAAGGTGCACAGCGAGGCGGTGATCACAGCAGTGCTATGGAAAGTGTAGGGTCTGATCAGAAAGCCAGGTGGTGTTTTGGTCATCACAGCAGTGGAAGAAGGAACTCTGAAGCAGCCCCTCCTCCCCCATTCACATGGTGGAGTTCCAACTCCCAATGCCTCAAAGTGTGACTGTGTTTGGAGACAGGCCCTTTCAAAAAGTAATAAAGTGAAAATGAGGTTTTATGGCTGGGCCCTAGTCCAGTATGACTGGTGTCCTCATGAGAAGAGGAGACAAAAACACAGATTCACAGAGTAAGAGCCATGCACAGTTGAAGGGAGAAGATGGCAAACACAAGCCAAGGAGAGGACTCAGAGGAAACCGACCCTCCAGCACCTTGGTACTAGAACTTCAGTCTCTAGAACTGTGAGGAAGTAAATCTGTTGTTCAACTCACCCAGTACTTTGATATGTCAGTCCTAGCAAGCTAATACAAGTGGCTAATACAAGCTAATACAAGGTAGCAGTATGCACTTAATTTGCTCTTGAATGTGAGGGTAGATTCAGCTAGCCTGTTCTCATTCTTGGTCTCTCATGTGCAGTTATATTCTCTCTCTCTCTCTCTCTCTCTCTCTCTCTCTCTCTCTCTCTGTTTTGTTTTATGTTGTTGTAGCTGTTTTTTTCTCTCTTTCTCAATATGCCATCCTCAGGGTAGCCAGTTTTCTAATACACCACCTGAAGATTACCCTAACAAGTATCCTAAGAGAAACCAAAGTTGCATGCCCTTTCCTAAGCTAGACTCAGAAGTCACACTGCATCCCCTCTACTGTGATGTGCTGTAGAGGCAGTCACAAAGTCTCAAGGTTCAAGGAAAGGGATATTTACTCTGTCTCATGATAGGGATAGTGTAAAAAAATTTCAGACAAGTTTAAAAACCTTTCCTGCCTTTCCTATGGCTAAAAATTGCTTACTCTCACATGCAAAATACATTCATCCCTCCTCAGAATCCCACAAAAATATCATTTATTATTATGTCATCAGGTTTAGACTTGAGACCCACGATCTCGTCTTTTTAGTCAAGTCTGGGTACAGATGAGGTCTGTTACAGCTCCTTGGATAACTAGATCCTTGACGCCACTCTGCCCAGTCTGGAGCCCTATGAAACGAAGGGATAACTGATCCAGCCCCAACCCCATTAGTGGGAAGATAGGCATATGATAGATAGTCACTCCCCTTCAAAAGTGGAGGGAGTACGGGACACACAGCAGACATTTGTCCATAATAATTCTGCAACCCAGGTGGGCACACAGAGACAGTTCTTGATTAGGTCTTAATCCTTCTAGGACTAACTCTTCATGGCATGTCTCAAGTCCTTAATTCTGCTTTCTGAATCATCCTTCCGCCTCCATTACATGATGCCTATGTTTACAGTGGAGTAGTTTTCCCAGCTGGTTTTCTGTTTGTATAAATTTGGGAATCCAAAGGCCCCCTACATTTTGTAATATTTCTGTCCTTATAGTCCAATCTGGCAGTATTACTCTATGTATAGATCTCCTTAAAATATTGGGTTTGAACCATTATATAAAAAACACAGGTAAATTTCAGCAGACAGAGAGGGTTATTTGAAGCCTGAGGAGTGCTTCCACAGTGGCTCATTCACATTGCTGGTGTGATAGTTGGTCTGGTTTGTCAACTTGACCCAGCTAAGATCATGTGACTTTGGTTGTGTAACAGCAGATTGAACCGGAAGTCCTGCCCTAAATGTGGGTAGCAGGGTTCTGATAGGTACAGGACTTAAATAAAAGAAGGAGAAAGCCACATAGAGGGAGCCGCGACTCTTCCTGAAGAAAACGCATCTGCTCTGTCTGAGATCGTCGGTCTCCAACTTTGCCATTTCCTTGAAGAGCTTCTTGATCTTCTGCTCTCATCTGAGATCGTCGGCCTCCAGCCTTTGAACTGAAACTTCACCATCGTTTCTCCGAAGAAGAGCTTCCTTATCTTCACATCTTGGACTGGACTGAATTGGCGGTTGCTTCAATCCTAAGGCTCCAGCTCTTAGACCGCCCGACCAGCTACTGATTCCTCTGATTCTTCACGTGCAGTCGAAACTCAGGACTACATTGTGAGCTGATCTAATAAATCCCTTTTTCATATACTTATTCTGTGAATTCTGTTAATCTAGTGAACCCTGACCAATACAGCTGGTGAGGTGGGACTCTGGAAGCTAGAAAGCACTGAGGGTTGGGATCCTCAGCTTTTCTCAACATGGACCAGTCCATGTAGCCTGGGCATTTTTGGTTCAGTTCCAAAGATGATCAGTTTTAGAGAGAGAGAGAGAAAGAAGAGCATAAGCCAGTGAACTCAGTATCACCCTTTATCACTCAGCCTTAGCAGTCGCATAGCTTTGCTTCTTCCTTACTCTATGAGAGTTGAGACAGGGGCAAGGGGAGGCTTGATGATGGAAACAAATAATCCTATGTCTCTATAGTAGGTATCATTACCAATCTCACTATCAAGCATAGGGATGGGGGTTGAATCTAAAGGCAAAAACATTAAGTGTTGTGTGCATGCATGTTTGTATCACTTTGAATCTCACTATGATGAATAATCAAAATGCACCAATAAAGGTATATTAAAAAAAAGACTTAACTAGGTTCAGAGGGAAGGATATGGACTCAACTTCTTGATGAAGGAGCAGCAAGATTTTAGAAGAGAATATGTATCTGGTCTTTGAATGGATGTGTGAATCAAGAAATGCTTGAGAGAAGGCAATATTTTAGCTTTATTATATTTTGCTATATAATTGAATATTAATAATAAATTATTAATCAATGTCAAATATCTTAGGGGATTTTTAGGCTTCATTTCATTTAAGGTTAACAATAATCCAAAGAGGTAGACATTATTATCATTCTTTTTGATAGATGAAGTAACTGAAGCTTAGAAATGCTATTTAATTTGCTATTTAATTACCAAAGTTCTTTGGTAGTTCCTTGACTACATTCAAATGCTGATGGAACTAATCCTGTAGAGGTAGGGCTATGAATATGTTCTAGGAAAGACGGGTATCTAGGAATAAAGTTCTTGAGTTGACAAAAGATGTGATCCAGTGTATAATCACAGGGTTTGGCCACAGCAAAAGAGAAAGTTCATCAGTTGTTACAGGTGGAAAGATGAAGTTTATTGGTATATGTAAAGATAAGTGGGTTGGTCTGGTAATGATAAGAAGACATATTTTGTTTTATGGTTGTACCCATTTTCTCAGTGAAGTAAGAGGCAAGAACATCAGCTGAGGCATGGTTATTGAAGATGACCATTAAGCCCTTATGACATGGTCAAGTTTGAGAGTGAAGAGTGTGTGCAGTAAGAAGACGGTTAGGTAGTATGTGGGACCTACTTGTGGTCGTGCATTTGTCTGAGATCTGACAAAGAAGCCAGGTGCTTTGCTCCAGCCACAGTGCATGCTGAGTTTGGATACAAAATAGGAGATTTCAGATTTAACTAGTGTTGAATTTTCCAGATTAGTATGACGAAAGGAAGAAAGGAAAAATAAATGAAGGAAAAATACAAGTAAATAATTTTAGTAATTGCTCTCACAATCCAACGTAAATGGAAAGTGAGTTATGAGACACACTAAGCAGAAAAAAAAAGAAATGGAGTTCTAATGCAGTGAAAGAATTTTTGGAAGAAAGTAAAATAAACTCCATAGTAGTAGACCTCACAGAAGAGATCAGTAAGTATCTAATGTCAGTGCCTGACATTATTCATTATTCCTTTCCTGGCCATTTCTTTTGGCCCTACTTCCACATAAATGCACACACTTTTTTTTTTTTGGACTTTCTCTTTATCAGCAAAATAGAAGTGTGAGAGAATTAACAGGTCTATGTGTGGACCTCAACCAAAGACTGATGACTGTTGATATATAAGTATCTGACTCCTACTCTCCTTGGGTGAGATAAATGTAAGACTTGTGTGAACCATTTCTCAGATCCCCCCCCCCCGGATTCAGGTCCCATTACCCAGGTGGGAACTGGTTTGATAATGCACCTTGATTCTACCCTATCACTGTCTTACTTCCTCAATCTCCTACTGGTGCTTCCTGGGATAATCTTCCAAACAAACTCAATCTTTGTCCCAGTAATCATATTTAAATCTTTATCTCAAGGCCTGCTTTGGGTGGACCCATCTAAGAAACCCTATGCTTGAGGAAAGCTTTACCAAACTTCTCTTTAGAGCCCTTTGAGCTCCTGTCATAAAACTGTTTAAAATGCATTTTGTGCCTCTTACTTGTCCTTCTCCTCAGTAGAGTATATTCCTCAAGAAAAAGCAAAAGAAGGCCAGGTATGGCACCACACACAGTAATCCCAGTACTTGGGAGGCTGAGACAGGAGGTAGTAGGTTTGAGGCCAGCCTGGGCAACTTAGTGAGACCCTCAGCAATTTAGCAAGATGCTGTTTCAAAACAAAAAATAAAAAGGGCTGGGGGTGTAGTTCAGAGGTAGAACGCCCCTGGGTTCAATCCCCAGTAAAAAGGAAGGAAAAAAAGGAAAGGAAAGGAAAGGAAAGGAAAGGAAAGGAAAGGAAAGGAAGGTCTCTATCTTCATAGGTCATTCTCTTGATGCAGTGTTGGTCACACAATAGGAACAAATTAAATATAAATTCTTTGCGTGTTCAATAAAAATTGATGGTGTCCTTGACTGGGGATTTTTTCTTTTTTAAAAAATACTTGCATTATTTCTATTGGTCCATTATAATTATACATAATAGTGGGATTCACTGTACATGCACATTTGAACAAGGATTTGAAATATCTTTTTAACTCATAGAGATAAAACTAGATTGGGTTCAGTGTATCTTGAATATTCTCTATAACATAGGTTTGGCATCAAAATTTATTGGAAATCAATAAGCCACAATAGTAGTGTTAACAATCAAATTTTGCCTAGCCAGAATGTATCACTATTTTTATATTATTATACTTGACAGGATAAAATAATATAATTTTATTTCTTCAGATACATATCTAACAAAGTTAAGGAGTTGTGAAGTTGAACATTTATCATTTCTTCCTAGACTCTTTTATTCTATGAATTACTTTAGTTTCAGCAATAAATAAATAACTGTAGGAAGCTTAAAATTGTTTGTTGTATCATAAACAACTAATATAGAATGTACTGAGTAAGTATTCATAAGATAAATATTTTTGGTGATGAGAGATTATCATTTTAAAATGAATTATTGTTGGGACTAGATTAAGCTGATTTTTAAATTGGGAAATGAAAGCACGGTAATAAAGCTCCTTACATTTTAAAAAAATTGTGATTTGACTATCATCTAAGTAACTGCTATTTATATACCTGTTTACTACTACTAATGATGTTATAGAGTTCAATTAGTATGATGGCTAAATACCACAATCATTGTGTAACTCAACCAAAAGCTATAGTAGCTGTATACAGCTCCATTTGTGATGAAGCTTATTTGCATTTGCAAATCTCAACAACTGCTGGAGTATCTGCTTTCTAGCAATTAGGCAGCTGCTCCTTAACATCAATAGTGGTAAACTCTAGTTGTGTTTGGTTTGGAAGCTAAGTGTTGTCTTGTGTGGCATTCTGGTACTTTGCAGTGTATTAATGAAGCCACTTTGCTTCCTGCTGCTGCATCCCTGCTACTTGGCACCGCTTCCTCCTCAGCTGGCTATGGCATTACTTCATCTATTTTCTTTTCATCCTTTGTGTCTTTCCCAGGTCTTGACTTTGAATAGTTTTGAATTTCGCTTGTCAAGAGTTAATTCACAGTCTTTAAAATGTATAGCTAGGGAGTCTGACCTGGTTGAAATATGTTGGATAATTTATTACCAAAAACGGTGTGTGAAATATTTAGGAGTTCCATTTGAATTTCCCAAACAGTTGGGGAATTAGTTTCATGGAGGGCACAAGGTAAGTATGGTAAAACCCGGCAGGCATGTGCGCATTAATTGGCTGAAACGATAACGAGTTATACTGGCTTCTGTACAAGCAAAACAATTCGTGTTGAGTGATGAGTTGTATCTAACTATGCGTTAATGACTGAGATATGTACAAAACATTCTTATACCAAATCTCTTGCAGGTATTGCCTTTGTGCTTTCTATAACCCATAACTTTACATTTACCTTATTATGGTGTTTGTTTCAGGTCTCTGCATAGAAACATGTTTTAGAGTAGGAAAAATGGCTGAAAAATAGAAATGATGAAGTTACACTACATGCTGTTAGAACTCTGCTGTACTTTGTTGTTGTTGTTTGTTTATTTGTTTTTGTGGTACTGAGGATTGAACCCAGGGGCATTCTACCTCCAAGCTACACCCCCAGGCCCTTTTATCTATTTATTTTTTGTTGTTGTTGTTTGAAAACAGGTTCTCACTAGATTGCTGAGATTCTCACTATGTTGCTAAGCCTGTCCTTGAACCTGTGATCCTCCTGTCTCAGTCTCCCAAGTACTGGGATCAGAGGTTTGCTCCACCACACCCAGCTTGTTCCAAGGTTTTTAAAGACATTGTGCCCTCCCATGCTGGTGTACCTCTGCACATTGCCACCTAGTCAAAAATTCATTTCTGCCACCTGACCTGCTCCTCCCACACACTCCTGGAAATTCTGCACTTCTTTCAAGTCTCTGCATAAACTTTACCAGAATATGTCAGGAAAAGTGAGGAGATGCACCCTCCTTCCTTGATCCCATCGATGGCACTTTGTTCGTGGAGGGCGGGATAGTGTGTGCTGTGGAATGACCTGTGTGTCGTGGCTTCAGTAGGTGATAAAGGCTCAGCCTCCCTCACAACTCCCTCCGTGTTAACTATGTATCTGAAAGGCAAGATTGTACTTTTTCAACAATTCTCCGAATTTTACATAATTAGACTAACTAAATAAATATTCCTAAAGGCATCGCTTTGTAGACGTGCCTTATAAAGTCTCCTAAATCATTTCACTTTAATCTAGAGTTTAATATCACTAGGTTGCTTGACAGCCTTTGGGCTCTATGTTCGTAGAACACTCTTGTAACTCTTTTGCTCTATCACCAGGAGTCTCAGCACTTTTCTCCTGATCTTTACCCGCTCCCTAAGGCTGCCATGTACACTACCTTAAAAATAATAATGAGAGGCAGATAACAACTTCTTTTCTGCTGTAAACTCTAGAAGTAGTTGCCATGGAAGTCATTTTGTTTGACCATATTACAAAACCAATTTTAATACCCAGCCCAGCAAAATGAGATGCTATATGTTGATTAAAAGACTTTAAAATATACAAAAATTATATATATAAATAGTATATATTCTGTAGATTTTATTCTGTATATATCTTATATTCTGTACACACACACACACACATACACACACACACACACACACCCCATATATTTGATTAGGTCAATATCTGTAGTTTTCCTCCCTAACTTAAGGATGTTAAGTAACACATTAAGAACTTAAAGGAAATGGTAGGGTTTTTTTATTTGCTTATCATTATGTAAGAAATATACATTGTAAAAATAAATTTTACTTAGAGTTGCCTTGAGTTTGGAGAGTTGAATGCTTTACAGACACAATCTACTTTAAGTATGTCAAACCTTCATATTATCTTTTTAAGAGAAGGGATACATGAATATTTTTAACAGTGGCAACAGTAACTAGAAAATGAGTTATTCTTATTCATTTTTCTATTATTGCTAAAACTACAAGTCTATGAAATATATAGACTTGAATGACTTAAAACATTTCATATTATGCTTTAAAAGTCGAGAAACTAAGGGGCTTGCTGAGTTTATAGGTTTATAGCCTTCCACTAACAACATCATGAGTAAACCAAAACACTTAAATTTGGGGTTGAGTGTAGAAAATAACTCAATTCTACTATAAAATCATAAAAATGAGAATGTAACTTTTGGGCAGTTGTTAATCAAATCCTTTCTGCTCTGTACTTGCATCACTCATTTTCATTTGGAAAATACCTGATTTAGAAATATGTCTCTTCTAACCAGGCTTGATGGTGCACCCCTGTAATTCGAGTTCTTGGGAGGCTGAGACAGGAGAATTGCAGGTTTGAAGCCAGCATCAGCAACTTAGTAAGAGCCCTGTTAAAAAAAATTACATAAACTTATGTACATTTGCATATACATAAATTTATAAGTAAATATAAATAAACTTATATAAATTTATATGTGTATAAATTGAATTTATAAAATTATAGTACACAATGATAAATTTGTGGTCAAGTGTAATGTGATAAGAATCATCTCAGAAATAATTTGAGACAATTACGAAAATTTAAAATACTTATGCAATTTGACCTGAGAATTCCACTTCTAGAAATCTATTATAAGAAATTAATCATAAATTCTGAAAGAAAAACAAATAAAATAGACATAAATACTATGGCAGAATAACTATAAATAATGAAAAGTGAAACAACTTGTGATGGTTAGTTTTATTTTTCAACTTGACTGAGTATACAGATATTTGGTTAAATATTATTTTGGAGTGTGTCTGTGACAGTATTTCTGGATGAAATTAGGATTCATTAGGGTGAGTAAAGCAGGTTGCCCTTCCCCATTTGGGTGGGCATAATCCAATCTGTTAAGAGCTTGAATAGAACAAGGTGGAAGGAGGGAGAGTTCTCTGTCTCTGCCTTACTGGTTGAAGAGGGACATTCATTTTCTGCTCTTGGACTGAGACTTAGATCTTCTGCTCTCAGGCTTTGGATTGCTGCTGAATATCATTGGATTTCCTCATTCACCAATTCACAGAGGGCTTTGTAGGATTTCTCAGCCTCCACCATTGCACAAGCCAATTTCTTACACAAAACCCTTCCCTTTATTCCTCTATCCATATATCTACATTGGTATATCTTTATTTGTAACTATATCTATAACTATCTATTTATCAATCTATTCAACTATCTATATTGGTTCTATTTCTCTGGAGAACCCCGCATAATACATAACCTCAATGTTTATGATATAATCATGATTAAGTTATATATAGTATAAAAATTTAGTGAGCTCTTATAAGGACATTAAATATTATTTAAAAGGTGTTTGTCCTGGAAAAAGTGTACATTATTTTCACAAGTGAAAAGTAAAAGTAAAGGGTAAGAGTTGTATAGTCACTATAAAAAAACAAATATATAAATGTAACAAACAGAGAAGTAAGTAAAAATTACACCTGTATTACTATCATGGGATGAAAATATATATGATATTGTTTTTTTGTTGTTGTTTTTTTTATTTTGCAGTACCGGGGATTGAACGCAGGGGCGTTCTACCTCCGACTATGCCCCCGACCCTATTTTTTATACTTTATTTTGAAACCGGGTCTCACGAAGTTGCGGAGGGCCTCACTAAGGAGAGAAAGAAAGAGAGAGAGAGAGAGAGAGACAGAGAGAGAGAGAGCGAGAGCGGTGAGGCTGGCCGCGAATCCGGATCCTCCGGTCTCCGCCTCCCAAAGTACTGGGATTACAAGCGTGCGCCACCACGCCCGGTTTATATGATATTGTTAAATCCAGTATTTTCCAGGCTTCCCCTAAGAAGTAAGAAGTGTAGATTAACTTTTAAATGGAAGAAGTCATTTTACTTTAACAGAGGGTTTAACCAGCTAAAAAATTATTAACCAGCTAAAAAAATATTAACTAAACTTGATAAAAGGAATGCTTGGCTACGCCCTGAAGCGAGGACTGGAATACACGCTGGGGACTCGCACACAAGTACACACATGCCATCTACCACCCAGATACACACACTGAGAAATGGAAAGCGCTCGCCCGGTTGACTGCTAATGCTTCCACAAGTTCTGGAGTGCTTCAACTTCATTTAAATACAGCCACTTAAGCAGGATGGGGGAACATTTAAAGCTAAAATGCCAAGAAATCACTTCTCTTGGCATAAAGTGGCTCCCAGGCAAGAAACACCCCAAAAGGGACTAGGATGCCTCATTATATGCATCTCTTACTAAATGTGCCCTAATTTGCATCTGCTAGTGAACAATGGTTATATCCTCACAAACACTCATGCTTTCACATTTTTTTCTATCAAAGGGAAGTATGATATATCATGAAGAAAAATTTTAAAAGAGAGTAAGGATTCTGAGATAAAAATAAAGTTGAAAAAGTTTGATCTGGAAAGAAAAGATCAATATTTCATATTTACTTCTGATATTTGTATTGCCAAATTAATGCTCACCTTTCTAAGAAGTGATGGTACATTACTTTTAATATATATTTATTACAAGTGTTTTCTGATGACTAAAATTAATTTCTTTCTCACAAACACCAAGTATACAAATATTTTAAAATGTTGATAGGTGCTTAAATTTGATGATAATAAATGTGAATCTATGTTAAATTTTACTTATAAATTATAGATACTTAAATACTGCAAAATACAAACCTTTTTTCCACCTTAGTAGGTACACATACTCAGCCTCTAATGCTTACTGCTGGCTGTGGACCTCTGCCTGTATCCTATAGTTCCCATGGACTGTCAACCTTTTTTTTTGGTGATGGGGATTGAGCTACATCCCCAACTCTATTTTATTTTTTATTTTGAAACAGGGTCTCACTAAATACAGAGAGCCTCTCTAAGTTTCTAAGGCTGGCTGCAAACCTGTGATCCTCCTGTCTCAGCCTCCCAAATACTGGGATTATAAATGTGCGCCGCCACCACCACTCCCTGTCGATTTTAGGGAGTCCAATTACAGAGTAGTCTCCTTTCCATTGATCCTGGCTTAGAAAGGACACAGTGTTGGTGCTGTCCTCGCTAGCTCAACCCTTATTGATTTACTAAATGCAGAGACCTCTGCTTCTCTTTGGGAAAATAGGTCAGACCATGAATAAATTCACTCAGCATGTCCACCTCTGTAAGCATTGAGCCTTCCCAGGTTATTCTGCTGAGGCAGTCCCAGCATCTCTCCATCGGTTTACTGGAGACCAACATTTTTTCGAAGCTTGGGGGAGTCATCCCAGTAGCAAACTAGTACAAGCTCCAGGTATCTTTGCCAGTATGTTGAAAGTTAAGTCACTAGATTGTTCTCCATAACCATATACTCTTCCATGCACGGCCTTGTATTGGGACTGACACCCAGAAAATTCCTTCAAAATCCATTCTTAGGGTCTTGTGAGTACATATTTGCAAGAACCTGCATTTTTAGGGGGATAATCTTTTTACTCCCAGAAGAGGTACAGGTGTTTACTAAACTTTAAAGGAGCTCTTAATCTAAAACTGATTAGTGGAAGCAGAAAGAAACCTTCAAAGGTCAATTATCAACATGGGTATCATCCATCTCAATTGGAGCCTCTGCAAGATTTCCATGCTAGGGGGTAAGGGGAGGCTGTTATCCCCTAGAAAGGAATGTGACAATTTGTGCAACCTTGCGGGGCTCAAGGGAATTGGGAGAGTCAACATTCTTAAGTATATTCGCTTGAGTGTTCCCATGTCAGGTAGCTGGGCACCATTTCTTTTGTACCTAGACTCTCTTTTTAGCATAGGAGACTTATCAGTATTAAGAAACATGCTTTCTCTGTAATTTAGTTACTCTCTCAACAGAGACGTAAACACAGTCATAAGTTGCCAGGTAAAATATGTATATTTGTAAATGAGAATACTAGATAATTCTGCTAAGTTATTTCAAATACCATTAATAGAACATGGCAATCATTCTATATCTTAGACATAGAAAAACAAAAGACTTTTTAAAAAAATGTCAAAACACTGATAGAGCACTATTATTGCAATAATTAATTTATTCAAAAAATATTTAACAAATGCCTTTCAAAGGTGAGGATAAACAGATGCACAAGCATGATTTCCATGATCAGGTACTTAATAGGTGATCAATTAGTACAAATTCATTGTTACAACTGACTTAAGTAAAGTATTTAATCTGAAGCAATTTTAAAGAAATTCTTTCACATTAATAATGTTTTTCATGGATTAGTACTTAACTAATAATAACTAAATCAATAAGTCAATTAATTAAATGATACTTAAATGAAACAACTGGGAGAACTTTTGCTTGGAATTGATCCACACTAAAACTGATCTACATTTTGAAATAGCCCATCACTGAAAACAATGCTTCAAGTGTTATGTCAACTGGTGCAAAGCACTTGTGTTCATTCTTTCAAACACTGAAAAAAGTATTTACTAAGGACATGCTATGTTCCAGGCATAGCTCCAGGCGCTGGGCATACTGTGATGGAATAAATGGAATAAATGGAATAAATCTGTGTCTTTTGAAGTTTACACAACCTTTACTTGTAGCTATATGCTTTACTTCTAAAGTCATTTTATCACTAGAGAGGAAAATGGAATAGAAGCACCTATGAAGTTTCTCGACTAGAAAATATCAATGTTGGGGGTTATATTTCTGAAATATCAATTCTCCACAGCTCTATGGTAAGAACAATACCCAGTTCTGTATTGCCAGTCCTCCCACTCTCCCTTCTTCAGCTTCAGAGATAGTCCAACAACTCCCAAGACTCTTCATGGCTCAGTTCCCTTACATGAGCCAAGATCTACATACATTTCTTAACCGGAGATCTCCATTTACATATTCTACAGATATCCCAAATTCCATACGGAGCTTATTTTCAATGTCAGTCTTCAAATTTACTCTCCCTATCTTCTCTTTCTCTGTGAATTAGATGAGGACTCCCACTCTGTTGAACAGGGAGAGACAGCGCATCATTCTGGATGTCTGCCTCTCACTCACATCCATTCCATCTCTTGTCTAAACTTCCATGAAATCCTCATCACTCCATCCTGGTGGACACTACCCTATTTCAGAAAAGCATCATTTCCAGCCTAGGTGACTAGAAAAGCTTCATAAATTATCTCTCTGCCTTGATACCATCTAGTCTTGTCCATTTCTAATCAATTTTTCTCTTTGTATCCAGACTAATCATTCTAAAAAGAAATCTGATTATGTTGTGGCCATGCTGAAATCTCTTCAGTAATACTTCTGGATTAAAGTTCAAACTCCAAAATAGGATCACATTGAGTTCCCTGGTCTCTTTTTTTTCTCCAGTTCCAATTCTCCATTCGAAAACTCCTCCTCGCCATTCAGGCTTCCTTGGAGGTGTGGCCTCACCATCAATTCATCTCTATTCACGCACAGGTCTGGGACTCCCACAGCATTTTTTCCTGCTCTCTTCACAGTGCTCATCTCAATATATAGCAATTAACACTGCTTCTTTCTAGCTTGTCTTGTTTGCCTCTATATTCTACCCCTGAATTTAGTTCTGGGTATAGTAGGTGCCCCAAAATATTTGTCAAGTTAATAAATAAGTGTTATTGTTCAATATAGTGTATATACAATTGTAATATTGTATATTTTAAATACATAAGAAAATAATTTGTTTTAATTAACAGTTTACTTTTTAAGCAGTTTTGGGTTTATTAGAAAATTGAGCAGAAAGTACAGAAATCCTGCATACTTCCTCACCCTCTTCCCCAGATTCTTGTTATTAACGCCTTGCATTAGTGTGATACATTTGTTATTATTTGGTGAACTAACATTCATACATTATTATTAAATAAAATCCATTGTTTGCATTATGTTCTGTTCAATTTTATTATATTTTATTTTTCTGGTGCTTTCGAGTAAATTAGAAAATCACATTTTATCTTTTATATGTGTAAAATAAAATTTCGGAGGATTTGAGTCCAAAATGAACTAACATTGGCGGTATTTGTCTAATATACTTAATTAAAGATATTCCTTAAGTACCATAAATATGTGAAATTCAATACCAGGTTCTGTGGACTCAGAGTAGTCCAAGACAAGGTCCTGCCCTCGCTGAGCACCCAGTCATGGGAGAGAAGATGATGAAGAGCCTTCTCTTCAAGTGGCAGGTGGGTGTGTGCTGTGACGGGTTGTCGCAGAGTGCCAGGCTAGTGAACTGGTGGGTTTTAAAATCTGACTTAGTGTGGAGAAGGTGACTAGAGAAAGTTTGTCAGAGGATATGATGGCTTGGACTAAATGCTGACATTTGAATAGGATTTAGCAGGTAAATAGGAAAGCAAAAGCCTTCCAATTTGAAGAAAAGCATGTGTGAATGCTGATATCTGAAATTATACAATCTGCTTTGGTGGCTAAAGAAAAGGAAAACCCGTTACAAAGCAGGAGCAAGAGGCAAAAGTCAGTAATGGAAGGTCTTTGTTTCTAAGCTCAGGTTGTTGACTCAAAAATAGGAAAACTCAGACTATTAAGTGGGGAAATGAGATTTCCTGTTTTGCTTTATTAAAATGATCCCTCTATTGCTAGAGTAAAATAAGTTTAAAATATGAATCCATGTAAATGCATGTGTATGTCCAAAATTTTAAGGTAGTCATTGGTAGGATCAATATAAGATATATTATTCTTGAATCACTAAGTATAAAAAAAAACAAAGAAACATTGAGTAATACAGCAAAAAAAAGTGAACTGTAGGTAGGGGATCATTTAAAAGCTTGAGGACATGAAATGTAAAGTATAATAACAGAATTAAGCCCAAATAAACATAAATGTGTTAAAACTCACCACTTGAAAACTCTGAGTTTAGATGGTAAAACAATGTAAAATATAAGCAGACTTAAAGTTGAACAACATAATGAATAACATAAGCTGAATAACATAAGCTGAAAAAATAATGTGATATGAAGGAAGTTAAAAATAAAAGCATTGGTGGTATGATGGCTAATTTTAGGTGCCAGTTTGCTGGGTTAATGACTATCTAGGAACCTGGCAAGGCAATATTCTGGGGTGATTCTGTGGCGTAACTAGGAGAGGAGATTGGCAGGTGAGTCTGAGTGGACCAGGTGGAGAAGATCCGCCCTTATGGCAGGTGACTACCATCCCATCAGCTGGGCCTGGAGAGAACAAAAATGGAGCAAAAAGAGAATGTGTTTGTCTATCTCAGGGAGCTAAGATACATTCCTCCTCTCCTGTTTCTGGACATTAGAGCTACAGGCTCTTTCACCTTTGAACTCTGGGACTGACACCAGCATGGGCAGTCAGCCTTATACTGAGAGTTAGACCATCAGTTCCCTTGTTCTAAGGCCTCTGGCACAGTACTCAGCCAGGCTACTATTCTCCCAGGGTCTGCAGCTTGCAGACAGCTTGTCACAGGACTTAGTCTCCCTATTTCCATGTGCCAGTTCCCCTAATAAATCTCCTCCTATTTACCTCTCTCATGTATATTCTACTTGTTTGTCTCTCTAGAGAACTTTGACTAATAGAGTGGCAATATTAATATTATACAAATATTATTATAAATCATCTCCCTGACTTGATTCAATCCTTATAATCATCATAGCAATTATTTGTTTACCACGTTGTCAGGTATTGTGTAAGGATCTTTGAAAATATTTATGAGACAAAGAACATATCTCTGAATTATATTAAGCAAAAGCTTTCAAAATAAAAAGACAAGAGGGAAAACATAATTATTTTTTGAAACTTTTGCCATGATGATCAAATAATCAGAAATCAAGTAAGGAAATTGAGAAATTGAATAATATAATTAATATTGTAGCTTCTAGGCAGAAAATATATACATTTTTTAAATATTCAAATATTCATAAGGCATTTATAAATATTGATCATATCCTGGCCCTCAAAAAATTCTCAAAAGAAAAAGAATAAATCATACTAATCCTCTTTATCTTATTTATGTGAAATAAAAATTAACTTTAATAACAACAGCATTACTTAAAGAATGTATTATGCCTCATAGGAACCAAAAATAATAACCTAAAGTACGCTTGAGTCAAAGAGGATATCAACTTCTTAAGTCAGAATATAACAAAAACACAGAAAAATATGCATCCTGGAAAATTTACATACACAAAATAGGAAAAATAAAGGTAAATGATCTAAATATTCCACTCAGACAAGTGCTAGGAAAAATTCTAGGTAACTCCCGGGATATCAGTCTCTGGTGTACACATACCTTTTCTAATTATTCAATCAAATATCAATTTAGATGCTGCTGTGAAGGATTTTGCAAGTGTAATTAAGGTCTCAAACAAGTTGACTTCAAGAAATAAATAAATGGTGCACCTGACCTAATCACATAATCTC
Source organism: Glis glis (assembly GCA_004027185.1). Lineage (NCBI taxonomy): Eukaryota > Metazoa > Chordata > Mammalia > Rodentia > Gliridae > Glis > Glis glis. The sequence continues at coordinate 27,408 of PVJS01024230.1, forward strand.
CTTAAATCTGGGTCTGGAGGTCAGAGATCCAAAGCTTGGGGGAGACGAGCACATGGCTACAGGCTTGAAGATAGAGGGGGCAACATGGCAAGGAATGTGGGTGGTCCCTAGATGCTGAGAGAAGCTACTGGGTGAGCCAAAATGGACACAGGAACCTTAGTTCTGTGATAGCAAAGAAAGAATTCTGCAAACAAGCATAATCTTGGAAGCAGACTTCTTCTCAGAACCTCTGGAAGAAGACAGTCTGACCTACATCTTTAGCCTCAAGATATCCTATGAGGATAATCCAGCAGTGTCATGTCAGACTTCTGACCTACAGTGAGCTTATAAATGGGTGTTGTTTTAAGCTGCAAATCCTGCTACAATACTAATGCAGATAGTAAAAGGACATTGAAATAATTCACATGCAATCAGTAGAAAAGAAGTTAGAAAGTTATGACAATGCAAGTTAATAAGTAAGGAAAATGAGGAAGCAAAATATATCTAAAGCTAGTTATTTTAAAAGTATAATGAAATAGATAAATCTCTTAAAGATACTCATGGGAAAGTATCTGAGAATAGTAATTCACAACCTTAGGCATATGGAAAGAGATACTCTCAAACATAAAAACATTTTTTAGATTAATTATATACAGGAAATCATGGTTGTCAAATTTAAATGGTTGGTGAAATAGTCAACTTTTTGTCATAAAGTTTAGTTATTATACTGACTGAACAAACTGCTCAAATAGTTTCATGACCCAGGTGGTTTCATAATTGAGTTTGTATAACTTTTAAGACACAATCTATTTGCTCTTCAATCTCTTTCCCTGCACAGATAAAGAAGAGAAACTTCCCAATTCATCTTATCAAGCTCATATGTTGCTGTCACCAACTCCTAAAAACAAATATTAAATAAACAGAAAAAAGCAAAAGTATACAGCAGTTTTCATGCAAACTTATGAATAGGGACACAAAATGAATGATATTAATAGATCATATTCAATAGAACATTAAATTCATAAAGTACGTTTATGAAGAGATGGTCTCTGGGAAGTCATGAGGTTTTTGATTATTAGGAAATAGATTATTATAACCAATCAGATTACATGGGCAAAGGGAAAAAATTGGTGATCTTTATGACAGATGCCAAAAGACCTTTGATAAGTGGAACTTAAATTCTGATAATAAAATTTTTCCTTATTAAGTATCCATGATAATTTTTGTTCAACTAGCCAAAATGCAAACACTTAAACCAACAATGTGCATCAGTGAAATCTTAGAAGCCTTGCTCACTTTAAAAGTAAGCAGAGTGTGCCGGGCGTTGGTGGCACACGCTTGTAATCCCAGTACTTTGGGAGGTGGAGACCGGAGGATCCGGGTTCGCGGCCAGCCTCAGCTCTCTTGCTCTCTCTCTCTCTCTCTTTCTCTCTCTCTTTCTCTTTCTCTCTCTCCCCCGTCTCTCTCTCTCTCTCTCTTTACCTAGTGAGGC
>PVJS01024231.1:0-28875 GCA_004027185.1 Glis glis
CAACTTCGTGAGACCTGGTTTCAAAATAAAGTATAAAAAAACAGGGCCGGGGGTGTAGCAAAACATACAAGCATCATCAATTTCAGGAGTCAACTCAGCACCAGAGGTTTTGTAGATAGTGGAAAATCAACTCTGTGTGTGTGTGTGTGTGTGTGTGTGTGTGTGTGTGTGTGTATGTGTGTGTGTGTGTGTGTCTACATGCACGCAGGTTTGTGATACTAGCAATCAAAACCAGAGGTATTCTACATCTGAGCTACACCCCCAGCCTGTTTTATTTTTATTTTGAAACAGGGTCTCACTAAGTTGCTGACAGCCTTACTAAGTTGCTAAGGTTGGCCTCGAACCTGTGAGCCCCCTATCTCAGCCTCCCAAGTACTGTGATTACAGGCATGTGTCATCACACCCAGCTCATCTCATATTTGCCAATCTCTCAAAAAATTTAATAATCAGTCTTAGTACATTTTTATCATTTTTCTATCCTTACAGATATGTTAGTTGATAGTTGGTTCAGGCTAAAAGAGAAGCTACTAAGAACATACCATTCTACTATAAGTCCCCATTAAAACCATTTTTGACACAATACAATTACAATCCACAAATAATGTACTTAAAAATATTGAATTATCATTTTTAAGTCTAACCTAAAATATATAAACATAATTAAGCTTTAAAGGAAGGAAGAGAACTGAGGAAATCACTATTTGTTTATAGACTGTAACTGAATCAAACACACTTAATGATAACAAAATTATATGGGATTCTACATTTACAACCTGGTAGCATCTTGTATTGGCAAAGAATGCTCAAAGGAAGAAAAGAGGCAGGAGGAGGTTGAACTAATTAGATGGCATTCTAATTACTTTGTTGATGTTTTAGCACAACTATCTCAGTAATCAATAACAGAGTCCAAGTGAATACCTACAGTTTTATGTTGCCTTAAAAGTCTCAGTGAATTTTCAAAGACAAATTTAGCATCCATGTAGATTGCTTATGACCTTGTTAATTTGTAGCAAAGCATCTCTAATATGCTTATTTCAAAGTTTTTGCATTTAAAAAAATGTGTATATACAGATCTGGGACTTTGTAATGCACAGGAAGTTTCTGTGAGATATCCTTGGCACTTTAGTGTTGTCTTCTGGGTGACCCCTTGGCATTGTCACGGTAGCATTTGGTCTTGTGACCCACCTCACCCCAGGGAAATATCTGGTATCAACCTCAATCTCTTGCTTTTATTACCTGGTAACTGAAAATATACCCATATATTTCATTACATAGGCATAAACCAATTAATCTCCAGTATTTCAACGCAAAGCTATACTTTCCTCCAGCTAGGAACTCTGAGTACTTTCAGTTGTACTAAGGACTGACTTCAGAATCATATAGATCATCTCTAGCTTTGAGATGTAATGCAGTGTTCTGGAAGAACCTTGGTAAAATTCCCTGTGTGGGACTAAGAAAGACAGGACACCCTCCACCTACCAATCCTCACCACTGAATTAATTTCCTTTCCCCTCTTCAGAAAATTAAATTGTAATGCGAACTTGCATAGTGCAGTAGACCTTGGAATAGAGATTATGAAGTCAGGCAACTACAGTCATAACCCTAGTCCACTTACTTGTTAGAGGAGTGACATTATACAAGATGTTTAAACTCATAGCAATAATAGAACAGACTTCATAAGATAGCTGTGGGAATTATATGACTTCATTAGAATAATTATACTTGCAAAAAATTGTGAGAAATAGCTTATTTTAAAAACTCTGTTCAGTTCATGTTTTCATATAAATAACATGAAATGGAAAATTATGTAGTCCCTGGATTGTATCAAATAAAGCCTTCCTGGATGTTATTTGTGCACTTAATTTTTCCAAATTAAAGTCAGCAAAAGGAGTGAGAATATTAACAAATTCTTAAAGCAGTTGTCCAGTGTTAAGTAGAAATCAATGAGTTTATTTGCCTTTTCTGTAAAAAAAACTTCTGTATATTTATGTTTTCTTAAAAATAATGTTTCAAGCAGTGAGTGGAAATAAGTGTGGAAAATAATGAGATGCCATTAACTTATTAATTTGTAAGTATTTATTAATACTTTATTAATCTTTCTGCTATATATCCAATATCATTCTAGGCACTGGACACAAGAGTGAACAGAGTAGGTATCATTGACCTGTAGAACCTGTAGCCTAGTGGCAGAAGACAGATAATTCATACATTTAAATAATAGCCTATACATTTATAAGGAAACATATGTACACACATAGAAGGTACTAAGTGATATAAAGTAAAAAAAAATGCTTAAACAGTACAACAGAGTAAGAAGATAAAGTGGATTAGGTAGTAAGGTTGCAATTTAATTAAGATAGTCAATGTAGTCCTCACTGAGAAGGTCAATTTTTAAGAAATGTTTCCCAAGAACCTTTTTAATATGATTTTAGATAATGAATAAAGGCAACTGTGTGGAAGAGGGGGAGTGAAAATTTTTAACGATTCTGAAATATTGAATTTCTTGAGTAGGTCAAGTCTAGAGAAGTAAATAACTCTTGATTATGACAAAGACTAAAACATTCAAAAAATATCGATAATATAGCATCAGGGAAGGGTTCTATGTAGTTTTGTCCATTCTAGGTACCAAACTCACAAAAGTTGTCAAATAGAGTTCTTCCAAGCTGAGTTCCTATCTCGCTGTTTGTCACTCAATGCAGAATGGTTATCTGCATAGGAGATATGCATAGGAGCTATACACATTTTTTCCAGAGGTAAGAAGCACGTATCTATCCATCCATCTATCTATTTATCTATCTATCTGTCTGTCTGTCTGTCTGTCTATCTTCTATTTACTATATATATATATATATATATATAGTTTTATATATATATATATATATATATATGTAGTTATATATATATATAGATATATAGATATAGATATAGATATATATAACTGATAATATGCCAGGCCTACTGCTGAAGATAGGACAGGAGTCCTAGACTTAACCAAGGAAATAGGTGTTCATGATGGGTCTATTCCTTCTACTGATTGCCGTTATGAATACTTGTCCCATAAAATTGTTCTTTTCAGTGTTTATCTAAGCCCTTATTCTTACTCACCAATCAAGAGCATAAACGAATTTCCCCATGAGTGAGTTTTATCAATTGATTGCTATATGAGTTGTTCCCCACAGTACAGTCTACAACAAGCAAAATGCTGTTTCTTCACTCACCCATGAATGGATAAGTTCTGCTTCAGCCATTTCTATGAATTAGAAATGCTGAATTCTGCCTCCTTAGTAGATTCAGGAGTGCGTGACCACTTTGTACAAAAGTCAGACAAACTTTTGACAGCTGCAGCTAACACCTAACCAACTAGGGAAATTTGGGAAAATTCTTCAACTTATCCATGTGCAAGTTTCTTCCTACATAAAAATGAGAAATATATATATATATATATATATATATATATAATATATATATATATATTATATAAATATATAAATTTATAAATATATAACTATATATCAAAGGATTGCAGTGAGAATTAATTAAAATGATGCACATGTTTAGGGTCATATTTAATATGGAATTTAATATCTATAAGGGTAGTTCTTAATGATTTTTACCTAACTCTTTTCCACACATACTCAAAGTACATGTAAAGGAAATTAGATCTAGATATCTCTGGTATCCAATCTTTTCCCCTGGGGTAGTATAGTATGGTCTCAATTGTGAGCATCTCTTTCAGGGGGTTATAGAATTATTGGACTGTAGTTTTCAGACTACAACCACTCTTGAGAGATAAAGGCACTAGATAACCCTACTCATAATGATTACACAGAACCAAACCAAGAAATGTCATTTCAAGCTCAGTAGAGAACTGAAATGAAAGGAATTAGGTACAATAAGAAATTCTTTCCTAACTCAAACAGGCAACTTGCCATCACTGCCAAAGAAGAAAATTAGAAATGACTAGAATGATCCCATATATGAATAGCTATTGAACACAGAATAGTAAGCAACTGTTTTTCCTTTAACAAAAAGCATAAAAAGAACAAATAAGTTGCCAGGAGTAGTGGCACACGCTTGTAATCCCAGTACTTGGGAGGCGAAGACAGGAGGATCACAGGTTTGAGGACAGCATCAGCAAGTAGTGAGACTCTCATCAAACTCGTGAGACACTGTTTCAAAATAGGGCTGGGAGTGTAGCTCAGAGGTAGAACCCTAGGTTCAGTCCCCAGCACCACAAAAAACAACTAAATAAAAATAAAAACAAAAGAATAAATAGGTCTAGTTGGCAACATGAGAAGAGGTCATTGAGAGAAATAGACTGGCAAACAGCCCTGCTGTGGATGGCAGAATGGAGCACAAGACCCTCTCCAGCCACGTTTGCTTGGTGCTGCTTTGATTTCGCATTTGTACTTTCACAGTCACCATTCAGGAACAACATGGTAAGACATTAAAGTTTCTCCTGCTAAGAGATAATTTTCTACCTCCTCCAGTCATAAAAATTATCCAACAAGTAGCAGAAGATTTTGAAAGGAAGATATGTCCACTTTACATTTATCTCAGGCTGGGAAAGGAGGATCACAGGTTTGAGGTCAGCCTCAGCAACTTAGCACAACTCTCAGCAGCCTAGTGAGACCTTGTTTCAAAACAAAAAATGAAAAGGGCTGGGGGTAGCTCGGAGGTAATATGCCCCTGTGTTCAATCCCCGGTAGCAACAAATAAATAAATAAGTAAATCAGTACAACACAGTGTAGCATTGTGTTAATTTGACTTCTTATAAAGAGCAGCATACATTTTTTTTGTATTTCAAAAGTATCAACAGCTTCTTGCTTCTTAGTAAATGTCTCTTGTGAGTAATAACGAACCACAGCCACCTCTAAGTTATTAAGTGTAATAGTCTGCTCTGTGGAGCATTTGACTCATAGCTTCTTCCCCTTGTTCCTCAAGATAACTTCCATTTTAGTAGTCATCCCAAACTACTCCACTGGGTAAGCAGAGAAATAAAAAAGATATAAAATATCCATCAGTTAATTGGCTCCCTTTAACAGCGGAGGGACAGTTTGATGGACCCTGAATACAGTTGTTAAAATGAGGTTTGAAAATCATCTATAATTGTCAAAACACTTTCTATATTCAAATAAATCACAATGCATAACCAAGGTTTAATTGTATTAAACTGTAATTAGGTTTCTGACATAGAGGAGGATTTTGCTTATTGGAGATTATTCTTGGCATGAATTTTTAAAAAACTCTGATCATCTGCAAATATTTACATTACGCTTTGTTAGGTATTCAAAAGTTATTCCCAAATGATTTTCATTTTAATTTACTAATAATGAAACCAAAAATAATATCTTCTCTCAGGGCTGATGCTCATCTTTTGCTTTCATCGAAAAGAGCCAACAGCATGTTTTGTTTTGCTCCTTTTTCATTTGCAATAACTGAAGACTCTCCCCAAGGATTATTTTTCTTTTATTCAAACTGGCATGATTCATTTAAAAAATTTTAATAATACTAAGCATGCTTTCCTGTAACTCCACTCCCACTCCGCCTCATAATACCTATAATAAACCAGCACTAAAGATGGACTCAAAGAATACAGGTATTTTTCTCCAGCTGCTGTAACCTCCTGAGTTATTTCAGCATATTATGCATATTCAGTTATTTTAATTTCTCTTAACTCACTCCCTCCAGCCACTTCACTTGTATTTATTGCTCTTGTCTGATTTCTATCCTGATTTTTGTTTCATTTCCTTTCAGGGCCAAGAAATTGATGAAATATTTTCTGCTATCTCCCTGGAGCTGTACAGAAGGCTCCGTGACCTTCCAATTCTTTCCTGAAGTTCTGACACCCCACCATTTCCTTTCAGGGTCTATGATAATGTACCAAGAATTCAATATAATCTCATTCTAGATTTATAAAACAAAAAATGAGTGGGACAAAAGGCAATTCATTCCACAACAGTCACTGAGAACTCTGTTTTTTGCCAAAGGATTGCAAATGTGAGGACTGATCTGCTACTGGGAACTATCCTTGAAAGAACAGTTCTCTGGGATTTAAAAAATGGTTCCAAGCCTTTTGTCTGAAATTGCTAACATCATTGAATTTATTCTTTGAATGAAGAATCATCTTTAGGCCTTTCTTTAACCCTACCTAAAAAGGTAAGTATGCAATAAATTTTAAAGCTTTAGATAATATCTAAAGATATAGTTGATGTAATATAATTTTTGCGGGAATTGCCTTCTTCACTTTATTTATTTATTTATTTATTTATTTATTTATTTATGGGGTGTCAGGGATGGAACCCAGGGACATTCTAACTCCAAGTTACAACCCCAGCCATATTTTATTCTTATTTATTTATTCATTTATTTCAGTTTTTATTGGTGTATTGTAATCATACATCTTGTTGAAGTTTAGGGTGGTAGAGTTATACTTATGCACAATACTCATTGAGCCCTCCCCCAATTCCCACCCGATTCCCTCCCTCTCCCCTTCTTCCCATGCTCAGCACAGTGATTGGTTTTGATGTTTGTGTATGTACATCATGACCATTGATGTGTTTCCCTCTTCCCCCTTCCATCTCCCTCAATTAGGTTGCCTTCTTCACTCAACTAAGGTTTCTCCTTTTTGTCTGGAGTACTTCCTGTGTCCCAATTTCACCCTAGCTTCCACATATGAAGAAAAACATCTGACTTTTCATTTTTTGTGACTGACTAATCTCACTTAGCATAATGTTCTCCAGTTCCATCCATTTCCCTGCAAATGACATAATTTTATTCTTCTTTATGGCTGAGTAGAATTGCATTGTGTATATATCCCATAGTTTTGTAATCCATTCATCTGTTGATGGACATCTCGGCTGGTTCCATAGTTTGGCAATTGTGAGTTAATTGTGCAGCTATAAACATAGATATGCATTACTCTGGTAGTTTGGTTTCCATTCTTTGGGGTAGATACCCAGGAGTGGTACAGCTGGGTCAAATGGTAGATTCATTCCCAGTCTTCTGAGGAGCCTCCACACTGTTTTCCAAAGTGGTTGCACTAATTTGCAATCCCACCAACAGTGTATCAGAGTTCCTACTTCTCCACATCCTCGACAGCATTTGTTATTGTTTGTGTTTTTATTGATTGCCATTCTAAGTGGGGTTAGGTGAAATCTCAGGGTAGTTTTGATATGAATCTCTCCAATTGATAATGATGTTGAACATTTTTTCATACATTTTTTGGCCATTTGTATTTCTTCTTACGTGAACTATTTAGTTCACGTGTCCATTTTTTGATTGGGTTATTTGTTTGGTTTCTTTTTTTGGTGGTGAGTAGTTTCTTGAGTTCTCCGTATATTCTAGATATTAGTCCTCTATCAGAGGAGTAGCTGGCAAAAATCTTCCCTCATTCTGTCGGCTCTCTGTTGAGGTTCTTTTTTTTTTTTCCGGTACCAGGGATTGAACCCAGGGGCATTCTACCTCCGAGCTACACCCCCGGCCCTATTTTTTATTCTTTCTTTCTTTATTTATTTGTTTATTTATTTATTTTTTGCGGTACGGGGATTGAACCCAGGGGCGTTCTACCTCCGAGCTACACCCCCGGCCCTATTTTTTATACTTTATTTTGAAACCGGGTCTCACGAAGTTGCGGAGGGCCTCACTAATTAGCTGAGGATGGCCGCCAACCCGGATCCTCTGGTACTAGGATTACAAGCGTCCGCCACCACGCCCAGCTTCTGTTGAGGTTCTTGATAGTTTCCTTTGCTGCATAGAAGCAGTGCGTGCTTTTGTTGTCCCATCTTCGCTTGTTTGGGGATTTGTTGCTTCTTTTTCCTTTTCAGCACCAGTGCTTAAAAGCAGCCTTGTAGATATTATTGAGTTTCTCTGTCATTAGTTCCCATCTCTCATGAAAGTAGTCTAGGATGTGGAATGCTGCTCAATCCGGAGCTACCTGAGATGAGTTAGAGACAGACTCGCCGAAGGGTTCTTACACAGTTGCCATCTTCCTCTTGCTCCTCTTTTTTATTTTTTTCTCTTCTTCACTTTAAAATGTCTTGGTATCAATGAATCCAGACATAAGTACAACACCTTTTATCTATGCCTCACTCCCACACCCACACCCCCACTCCAGGAACATATACGCACAACCTTTAATAACAATCGGGAAGATAAACTATTTTGAATAGGGTCTTGATGAGAGATTTCCCTGAAATCGAAATTGGAATGTAAATACATGTTTTTTGAATCAGTTAATTTGGGGGTGAACATACAATGAATGAGACAATGTAGATGACAGAGGCTACAAGAAGAAATCATAAAGTATTTAAAATGTGAATGTTCATGTTCAAAGCCAGAATCTGGAAATAACATTTCCCATTGTCTTCTTTCATTTACTTTTATTCTGGAAAACAATAAAAACAACTTTTAAAGTATATTTAGCCTTATGACTTTAAATTAGTCCCTTTCATTTAACCTCTGAAATGTAAAATTTTGTCTATTTAAAATAACATGAAAAACACTAGTTACTGAATGTTCATTCTGGTCAGAGTCCCATGGTAACACTTTAATCTTGGAATTTATTATGAAAAGTCTGATAAAAATCATTCATGTAAAAAAAAACCTTGCAAACCCAAAATAGAATAAAACATGCTATCAAAAGTTGTTAGAGGATTGATATTAAAAAAGAAATCATTAAGTGTATGTGATATGGAAGGTGACTAAATGACCCATACTAACAAGGATATTTCTAAAACAATAGATAATAGATTTTTCAGAACAGAATTTTCTCTTGCAAAACCCTCATTAGTGCAGAAGTTTAGAACTTTTCAGTGTTTTAATAAAGAAAACACTTCTTTGACTGCTCTGTGATTTTCTCCCTCACAAAACATAAAGAATGCTAAACTTAACTGTGTTATTAAAGCTCATGTGACTCTGTATCTTAATTTCATTTATAGATATATATCCTTTTTGAAATTGTGGACATTGATTTTTGAACTATATAAGATGATGAGTTTTTACACCTATTTCTAACTGTGACTCCTAAATATTTTCTCTTGCAGCTAGATAGATAAAAACCTCTAATTTTCAGCACCAATGCCTTTCTGTGGTACACCTGAAGGACAATTTCTTTTCCTTGTGTGTGTGTGTGTGTGTGTGTGTGTGTGTGTGTGTGTGTGTTACTAGGAATTGAACAACCCAGGGCCATTCTACCTCTAAACGACATCCCCAGACTTTTTACTTTTTATTTTATCTTATTATTTATTTATGTATTTATTTATTTATTTATTGCAGTACTAGGGATTGAATCCAGGGGCATTCTACCTCTAAATTACACCCACAGCCCTACTTTTTATTCTTTATTTTGAAACAGGGTCTCACTAAGTTGCGGAGAGCCTCACTAAGTAGCTGAGGCTGGCCATAAACCCTGATACTCCGGTCTCAGCCTCCCAAGTACTGAGATTACAAGCATGCACAACCACACCTGGCTTGCTTTTTATTTTGAAACAGGGTCTTGGTAAGTTACTGCATGTTCGCCTCAAATTTAATTTTATTCCTAGTTTTATCCCCAAAAAAGCTATGTGACAAAGATTGGTTAGTAATATCCTTTCTAATTCTAGACTCCTAACTTGGTGAATCAAAACAGCATCAAAATCTTTTGGCTTTTGTTTTTCTGGACTCCTAGTGATCCAAAGCTAAAATGGGTTTGATGAGGCCATACTGGCCAGAGATGAAAACTCAAGCCTGCTTCTATTTGTGAAGTCTCTTGAGGACCTGTACATAAATTTCATTATCAAAACCAAGAAAAAAACAACTAATAAAACCATTGATATCATAAAATGATGCAGATTAATTTAACATGTGATTTGTTTCCACATGATAAGAAATATTAAATTAAAACATTATAAAGAGTAGAAGCTTATAATTATCAGGTTTGTGTTTTCTAATTTAAGTAAATAGCATTTTTGTTTAAACCATATTGCCTCAAGGCCAAAGTTTTACTTTCATCTCACTAGTTCTATTCCATGCATCATTAAGTTATTTTTCTTACATTTTTAAAAACAAAAAAGCTAATTGATATAAAAATTTCCCTGGATAGTACTTCTTTTCATATTTCTTGAAATATGGTTTTAATAAAATCTATGCGATTTATCAAAATTATATTAACTTTATGCTTAAAAGTATATTAGCAGTGAATCATGACATTATATTTTGGGTGCATCTATTTATACAAAATTCTATTACTAAATGTTAAAATAAACTTAAATCATATATTTATGTGTGTGTTTATATCATGGCTATTAAAATATACAAAATACCATTAAACTAATTTTGTGTTTACACTTATGTAGGAGTTTAAATTTAAATTGTATTTTAGGGTGTTTAATAAATTGAATGAGCGAAGATAAAAAATTATATTTTAGGTAAATAAAACTGGATGATAGCTGTTAGAATAGAACTATTTACTAATTCCCAATAAATTCTGGCAAGTATGAAGGGCATAATAGAGGCTATGCTGACAATTTGGATATAAAATTGGGAGCTGAGATTTTATGTATAACATAATACACAACATATTACAGGAGAAATAAGCAAAGTAACATTAAAATATAGAAAGGGTCCAAGGTAAATATGAAAAATATTTCTTTCGGAGGAATGTGCTAGCAATGGAAGTACATACAAAATAAGCACTGGGGAGCCATGTTTTGGCAGGGTCACCGCGGCCCCGTCCAGAAGAGATGGCTTCTTTGCCAGCGACTCAATGACACTGGGTTCTCTGGCAAATCTAACGGTCTCATATCCAGATGCCAGTGAATATCTGGATCATAAGGCTTGTCTGCCCTGCTTCAGCAAACTTCTATGTGGAATTTGGCTTCCAACGCAGACCTGCTTAAAGCAAAAAATTGTGCTTACCATGGTCCTGTGAATATGCTCATCCACATGATAGCTTTATTTCATTTTTTGAAACTGGTAAATTGGCATTCTGGTTTCACATTTTTTGTGATGTACAATTTTTTTTTTTGGCTGTACCGGGATGGAACCCAGGGGCATTCTACCTCCGAGCTACACCCCCAGCCCTATTTTTTATTCTTTATTTTGAAACAGGGTCTGGCTAAGTTGTGGAGGGCCTCACTAAGTAGCTGAGGCTGGCCGCAAACCCGGATCCTCCGGTCTCAGCCTCCCAAGTACTGGGATTACAAGCGTGCGCCACCACGCCCGGCTTGTGATGTATAATTTGAGCTTAGACTCTGATATACGGTCAAGGGCTAAGAGCCACTCATTGCCTATATGAATGAATAAATAACAGGTAGATCCACATGCATGTGCTTGCTAATAATCTAATACCATAAGCCTGTCAATGTGATAGCCAGACCAAATGTAAAAGTGTATTTTTCATGGTATATAATGATAGGTCAGACTTGTGGTCAATCCGAGCCCCATCTTTTCCTGGAGGCACACACACCTCAGGCAATGATTTCCTCTGAACTTTAACAGGTCATATCACTATATCTGAGAGCAACAGAAATACTTTTTTTATTTTTCCATGAATAAAAAGAGCACAATAACTCCTCCAAAAATAACTATGGTGGATCAAAATCACACATGCAAGTATGTTTTCTTCCAAAATCTAGCATTCAAGGTATTTTTTAGAGACATTAATATACAAGGTCAAATAGTACAAAAGCACATAGTATCAAGGAGATAATAAAACAAAATTTTTAGGATCTGAAGGGAGAATACAAAATGGGAACTGATTTAGCAAAAAACAAAAAGGACCCAATATCTAAAATTGGTAACACAGGGTAAACAGAGGATACATTTATTCCGAACAGCTTCCAGTAGGCCTAGAAGTAGGTAGCATCAGGGTTTCTAAACATAGGAATGAAGACTGCAATCTGTTGTAAAAGCACACAGTTGGCTGAATGTCTAAGAAGCAGTTCAGTTACCCCACAGGTCCTCATCCATACGGTGCAAATGAGTGATGGTACCTACCCACTCTGGCAGAAGATCGAAGTTCAATTATCTGAAGAGGGTAAATCAGAGAATCTGTGGACTGGGAGATGCCAAGCACGGTTGATGTTGATGGCCAAGATACTATACTGAAAACAAAGAGTAGTATAGTCTTATAACCAGTGTTGAGATCTAGCAGTCTTTCCACATTCAGTCCTTAAACTTCTGTAACCAAATTTATACTTTATAAGAAGAGCGACGGGGCAGGGGATCTTCTCTGGAAAATCTGATCAGTCCAAGTGATAATGCATAATACATAAACATAGTGACAGCCTGGGCTCCCCAATAAAACATGCCCCCTTGCCAGCCCAGCTTGCAATTCATTCATTCAATTAGCACCAAGCCCACCTACATACAGAAATTCTTGTGAGCTCATTTTTAGTGAAGTTTATCGAAATAAGTTTACATCTGGCCAGGCATGGAAGTGCACACCTGTAATCCCAGTACTTGGGAGGCTAAGACAGAAGGATCATAGGTTTGAGCCCCATCTCAGCAATTTAGTGAGACCCTCGGCAACTCAGACCCTGTTCCAAAAAAAAAATTGGGCTGGGGGTGTGGTTTGGAAGAGAATGCCCCTGGGTTCAATCCGGAAAAAAAAGAATGAATTTTGCATAAAATAAAAATACCCCTTCTATGTGTAACAACTCAATGACCTTAGACAATTGTATACAATGACAACCACCACAAATATCACAATGTAGACTATTTCTATCATCTCAAAAATTCTCTCCTGCCTCTTTTCAGATAATGGCCTCCTGACACTTTCAGTTCTTGACAACTACTCAGCTTTCTTTTGACCTGATGGGTTTTCTTTTTGTGTACTGTCATATAAATGGAATCATAGTTTATGTAATCTTTAGTGTTTAGCTTCTTTCTGTTAGTGTAATGATTTTGGCATTCATCTATATTGTATGTATTAGTAGCTTGTTTTTAATTGCTAAGTAGTATTCCACTGTATAGATACACTACAGCTTTGTTTTCCTTTCACTAATCAATAGAATTTGGATTGTCTGCAGTTTTGTAGATATTACAAATAATTTAATAATATCTTAGGAACATTTGTGTATGTCTTAGTGTGTCTATGCATTTCCTTTTCTCTTGGGTAAATAAGTAGTCATAGAACTACTCAGTCATATGCTATATGTTTACTTAATTTTACAAGAAACTGCCAACTTGATTTCCAAAGTAGCTGCACTTTTTTGGTGAATATGCATATCCAGATGATAGCTTTATTTCTTTTTGGAAACTGGTAAATTGGCATTCTGGCCTACATTTTTTGTGATGTGCAATTTGATCCCATACTGTAATACATGGTAAAGGCTAAAAGCCACTCATTGCCTAATTAACGAGTAAACAACAGGCAGAAGAATTCACTTTACATTCGTATAGTGTGGGAGGTCAGGGCCTTTACTTCCTTACCCACAATTGAGATTGATAGTCTTTTAATGTTAGTTATTCCATTAGTAGATAAAACATCATCTCATTGTGGCTCAAACTAGATTAATTTGATAATTTTGATGTATATACACTCATGGGATCAATGCTAATAGAATAATTTGGTAAAGAAACTGCTGGTTTGGTTTGGTTTTCAGTTTCTTAGTCATGTTGAAGAGCAATTTTTTTTAATTCAAGTTTTTAATAAACTAGGGCTATTTGGATTATATTTTCTTGAATAATCTTTGGGAGTTTGTCTCTTTCAAGGAATCTGGTACTTGTATTTTAGTTGTTGAATTGATTGGCACTAAGTTATTCATAATATTTCCCCATGATGTCTGTAGAATCCATAGTGGCATTCCCTAATCTGGGTGACTTGCCTACTCTCTATTTTTTTTCTTGATCCATTTTGCTAGAGAGTTCTTTCACAATTCAATTTTTCTTTTGAATTATGAATTGTCTAGATGTGTATTATTTAATTTCTAAGAATTTTAGATTTTTCCAGGTATTTTCTGTAAAATTATTGCCCCCCCAATTTAGAGCATAGTGTCTTTTATAGAATTGTATACTTTTTTTTGTGGTGCTGGGGATTGAACCCAGGGGCATTCTACCTCCAAGCTACACCCCCAATCCTATTTTGTTTTTTATTTTGAAACAGGGTCTTGCTAAGTTGCTGAGTGCTGTGCTAAATTGCTGAGGCTGGCCGCGAACCTGCAGTCCTCCACTCTCAGCCTCACAAGTACTGGGATTACAGGTGTGCACTACCACACAGGTGTGCGTACTTATGCTTAAAGAACAAGAACATACTCTGGATGATTTCAACATTTTGAATATATTAAAATGTATTCCATGGCCCAGCATATTTCCCATTTCATGAGTGTTATTGGTATACTAGAAAATCATGATTATTCTTCGCTTTTTAAATTTGACATTGTAACCAGACATGGTGGTGCATGCCTGTAATCCCAGTACTTGGGAGGCTGAGACAGGAGGATTGCAGGTTCAAGGACAGCCTCAGCAAAGAGTGAGACCCTCCTTGACCTAGCGAGACCCTGATTCAAAATAAAAATTAAAAATAAGGCTGGGGGTATAGCTCAGAGGTAGAATGTCTCTGGGTTCAATCCCCACTACCACACATTAATTAATTAATTAATTAATTAGCTTTGTAAATGTCAATTAGGAAAATTTGATTGATTGTGCTGTTGAATATCCCATAATGTATTATTTATCTCCTTGTTTACATCATTCATCAGCTCCTGAATGTTCTATTTGTTGGATTTTCTTTTTCTTTTAGTTTATTTTTCTATATATGTTTCAGTTTGAAGGATTTCCATTGACTTTTCTTCCAGTTCACAGACTCTTTCCTCAGCTCTTTCGAATCTCATAATAATTCCATTAAAGATATTTTTTATTTCTGACATAGAATTTTTTCTAGCATTTTCTTTGTACTCTTAATTAAAATTTCCATCTCTGTGCTCACACTCCCCATTTGTCCATGCAGGTTCTTTTTACCTGGTGCAGGTTTTTTATCCTCATGATATGTTAAATCAATGATAATTATATTAAAATCTCCATCTGATATTTCCAACCTCTATGTTTTCTCTAGGCTTAGTTTTGGTTGTTTTATTTTATTGTTTTCTCCTCTTAACAATGGGTTCCACTCTGTGCCTTGCTTTTACTTATGTCTCCTAATTTTTTTATTGAAAGATATTGTGATTTAAAAATAGTTGCTTAGTAAAATGATATTTGTAACCAGAAATATACACAATTACTCTTTTTCTTGCCATTAGTAGGTGAGGGTCAGTGTTGAGTCAGTCTGAAGTTGAGCTGAGTTTGTGTTTTGTTATTATCATTGTTATTTTCAGTGCTTTCAAATTTCTTTAGTTGTAGGCTGCAAGTTTTTTTGTGCAGCATATGAGGTCTGGAGTACTGAGATATATTGTTTAATATTCGCATTTCACTATCAAAAAGCCCTATACCTCCATACCTTTACCATAGAGGGAATCTCTCTCTTCTCTTACCTGTTCCCCTGCACAGGCTGCCTTGTTTTCTTATTCATTACAAAGATAATAGCACAACCTTGAATTTCTCAGTTTTCTTCTTCTCATAGGAAGATGCTGTGCACCTGAGTCTCAAAAGTAGTTTTCTCAACATTCTTATTCTTCTCACGGTGGTATCAGAATTCTGCTTCATATTAGTACAGGATCCTGGATCTACGCAGATTTTTCTCTTCCACTCTACCCTCCTATGCAGCATAAAACCCCTTTGAATACTGCCTATCGATCAGTATCTAGTTGGAAAAGGTTATATGCAAATAAGGTTCCTGCCCCTCCCCTCATACGTCTATCAAATCACATTTGGGTAGATCTATGTAAAAGCACACATTTTATGATTTTTACTTAGGATTAATGAACTAAAATAATGATTTCTGGGTGGTATGTTAAAAATAACGTGAGATAAATTTCTCGTGCCTGGGCTCTCACTTTACTTAAATTATCCACAATTTTTAAAATGGTGTGCTCATTAAAGTACTTGTTTCCTCAAAAAGCTTATGGAGTGTAATTTTTATAAACAATTAGTGCAATGAAGAGGAACAAAATCAGCCAACAATACAATGTTTTCAAACACCAGTCTAATGAAAAAATCTCAAATAATTCCATTGACAAAAATTCTGGAGGAATTAGAGCTTGCCTCATAAACTGAAGTTAAATTTATAGTGCCAATGAATAAATGAAATTCCCAGTCGATAAGCAATTATCATAAGGGGAAAAGCCACCAGAATAGGTGCCAGTTGGCAAGAGGCAGCCTAGTTGGCAGTCTCTGTCAGTGCCAGAGCCTGAATCAACATCCTCACTGAACAGTCCTCTCACCCATAGAGGTGTTCTGTGTACAACACGGTTGACACATTTTTTTTATAAGAGTGCTGGGAAGCTCTTGTGCTATGCCTATTCTGTATCCCATTTTGCAAACATACAATGAAAAACAAAGAAAATTGATCTTCATTAAAGTATGTTTTCTGTCTAAAAACACTAGGGTATCTATCTACTTTTACAAATTTCATTGACATTCACTATAAGGGTTTACTTAATGTGTGTATGTGACTATCAAAATAGGTTTAACTTTTTTCAAAAAATATACTTTACTTACCTGGAAATCCTAGGCTAAATTCACACCAAAATTTCAGAAGTAAATGTTTATTTTATTCAGTTTGACTAAGTATGAGTTGCTAAACTACAGAGAACAGTCACTCTGAAACACAGGAAAGCCTCCAGCAGAAGAAAGAATTAAAGGAACCCATCATGTTTTACCCAAATGGATACACCCCAAGCTTCGAGCAGATGAGCGGCACTTTTGTAATATTGCAGGGAAATTTCTAGAACAGTAGGAGATGCCATACAAGGAAGGGGCAAAGGATTTATCACATGGAAGGTAAACTACACTCCAAGCTGACTTGCTGAGTGCCAAAGAGACACTTTGTGGTGAGTCGACATGTTTGATATAGAGTGTTGACAGGAAACACCTTTTACTTTACCAACATAAGCTTGTCATTTCCAGATTGTTCCTTCCCGAGAGGCAGTGAACACCATGCTTGCTGCATCTGGGTCAGTGCTTTTTGTCTATGGCTGATCCTCGAGTCTACTCTCCGTACCCGGAGATGAATGGATTCATTAACGCCGGGAAAATTGCTCAGAGAAGGAGATTGAAACTTGGTGTCATTATTTGTGATTGCTTCTTACAGATGATAAATGTATGCAAAATAATTTTAATATCAATTATAGATATTAGACCATTTTTTATTTAGTATAATTTTAACATACATAAATGATGGATACATAATTAAAATATACATGCTTTCTGGAAAAATAGATTAAAATATGGCTAAACTATGTATAAGTATAAAATAAATATAATATATAATCATAATGAAAAATACTTTTCCCTAAAATTAAGGGATGATGTTGCTTTTCCTAATTTTTTCTAAGCAATAGCAATCATCTAGTCTATTTAACATCTACTCTATCCACTCATCTATTTTATACAACAAATATGGATAGTTCTTACCATACTGCTTATGATTTTTTCATCTTTCATAACAATGTACACCCATATTTTTATTTTTATATGTTTCTTATTAGTACATTTTAATTGTGCATGATAGTGAGATTCATAGTTGTAACATTCTGTTTTCTCCCCCATATCTACCCTTTCTCTCTCCTCTTACCTCCCTATGCATGATAGTGAGATTCATAGTGACACATTCATATATTGCATAACACTATTATGTCTGTTTCCTTCCCCCAGACCTCTCCTTTCTCTCTCTTCCCTCCCTCAATCCTCTTCCATTACTCTACTGGTCTCTCTCCCAATTTTCATAACATAAATTTGTTCTTCTTTATGGCTGAGTTTTATTTGCACTTTGTTCCATTTTTAGAATGTATCATATTTTACTAAATAACTCTTGATAATATATAATCTGTAACATATACATTTATATATAATCTCCATATTATTATTTTTGTTTGCACCATGTTCCATTCTTAGAATGTATCATATTTTACTAAATAACTCTTGATACATATATATGTATATGTATATATATATATATATACATACACATACATGATGTAACTTTACCTAAACTTTTGCAAGCATTATTTTATTATATCCTTAAGCTAAATTAATGAAATATAAGATGAATAAAAACTTGAAACTTTGGATCAATATTCAAAATTCAAAAGTAACTAAGATATTCTAAAAGATTGTATCCATAGATAGATAATTACTTTTGTCTTTTGAGGTTTATTCTTTTAACTATTTTCATCAAAGTTATTCATGTACTATATGAATATTGTTCTTAAATTTATAAATTTATATGAAATATATATCTCATATTATATCTCATATCTAATATTATATATATCTAATATATATATATATATTTCTCTTTCAAATGTGAATGTTTGAAGAGCATGAACCACGTGCATTTCCATGTTTATAATTAACATGGTACCTGGCACGAAGTACCCAAACATTAGAGGGTGTTGATTATTCATTTCCATATCACTGACAATGTCTGGGAAAACAATGTTGATCATAAAAGAATTTTACTGAATTATTGCTAAGACAAGAGAAATCAGACTTTGTTCTCCCACATAGATTATGATGAGTTATTTTAATAATTTGAAAACTAAAGAGAAGACAAGTTCTATGCAAGATCTTCAAAAGCAAGCCAAGTAAGATGTAACCTTAACTATTTAGCATCTGAATTAATAAGCTGTTCTGAAGATGCAGATGTTACAAATAAAAAAATGCTTATAAATAGACATTACAGGCACTTTGTCTTTTGAATCATATTATCACATTTATTTCTTAATAGCATATATTGGTACAGAAAGTTTATCTTAAACTCATTCAATTTATTGAAATGTTTTGAACAGCTATCATATGTGGGATGTTAGGTGTTTGGAGACGTTACAAGGATGAGTAAGCTGTAGCTGTCATTGTCATTACAACTAACAGAAAGAAAGAAAAAGTAACAAAACCAAGCGAAGTGGTAAAATGCAATAAAGAGGTGAAATGTCTTGATGAATCCCCAAAAGGGATTAGTTTAGTTTGGAAAATGAGAATAAGTTTAAAGAGAGTAGTGTTATTTTTTATTACTCCGAAGAATGCATATGATTCTAAGAATATAAGAGCAGAGATTGGCTTGACAAAATTCAGACCTCCCACATGAAGATGTATTTAAGAGAAACAACAAATATTACTTTCACACAAATGTGTCTAATGCAATAAATGCAACATATATTTTTACATTATTTATCATAAATTTAAATTTCACAGGTATCTTATATGTTTATTCACTAAATGTGGCATCTGTAGAATGAGGATTTTCGAGATGAAGCAAACAGTATTATAAAAATGTGAGAGGTTGACAAAGAGAACAGATTGTTCTGGGAAAAGCATGGAAAATTCAATTTGAGTGACACAGAGAAGTAATGCTGAGAATTGGATAACATCAGAAGATTCTAGGTTTGAGTTCCGATTACAACACTCTCCTCATTGCATGATGGTGGGCAATTTGATTAACATCTCAGTTTTGTCTCAGTTCTATTTCCCATTAATGAGAATATTACTTTGTCCTCTCCTTATCTGATATACTTGTGAAAGTCATGAGAAGAGATGTATACCTGCCATATCTAGTGAGTTATAGAAGCTGTATAAATATTAGTTACTTTCAGGGCCATAGTACCAGGACAAGCATTTATGTTCAGATATAGAATTTTGTTCTTAAATTTAAAAGAAGCAATCGCAAGTAAAAGGTAAATTTGATATAAACAGATGTGATAATTGGAATATTGAACAATTAATACAATACTTACCAATCAGAATAGACACAATAAGGAATCAGATTCTATTTTTTGTTATCTTATTTTTGTAATAGCCATTCTTACTAGAGTGAAATGATATCTCATAGTGTTTTTGATTTGTGTTCCCTGATTAGTAGTGATATTTAGCATTTTTATGTAACTTGATGGTCATTTGGTATGTCTTCATTTAATAAATGTATATTCATGTTAATTTCACATTTTTAATCAGATTATTTATTATTATATTAGAAATAATAATCAACATCAGAGCTTTGTATTAGAGAATTGTCTTCATAGAAATCACAGGCATGGAAACTAATGAGTTTGTAATAGATGAGAAAAAGTATTGAGTACAAAGGACTCATGAAAATATGGGTCGTGTACTCAGAAGAGTCAAAAGTTTGATAAAAGTTAGTTTGATTTATCATCTTTCACTGATGCTTTCTGTCTGTAGGCAAAATTATTGTCTTGCTGATAGACTTTCCCCTTATTATGATGCGGAATGTTTTCAAGCTTAATAGTGTATATGATCCACAAGGCTGAAGGTCGACAACAAGACAAGAGGGTCAACGGTACTTTGACACTAGCTTTGACTGGATCTCATATTATTCTTTATTTTATTTCAATGATATATCCTATCACAATTTATATGTATGTTTATTGGCTAGTTAATAATGATTCCTTCAGAGATGAAAAATAATTCTTATTATATATAATATATTATATTGCCTACCTTATGCAGCTTAGTCAAGGTTTAAAATGTATGCAATTAATAGACTAGAATGAAGAAAACACCACCTTGTGGCAACTTGTTCAAATTATTATCAGACTTTTTTTTTTGCGGTACCAGGGATTGAACGCAGGGGCGTTCTACCTCTGTGCTACACCCCCGGCCCTATTTTTTATACTTTATTTTGAAACCGGGTCTCACGAAGTTGCGGAGGGCCTCACTAAGTAGAGAGAGAGAGAGACAGGTAGAGAAAGAAAGAAAGCTGAGGCTGGCCTCGAACCCGGATCCTCTGGTCTCTGCCTCCCAAAGTACTGGGATTACAAGCATGCGCCACCACGCCCAGTACTATTATCAGACTTTAAAGACACTCTAACCACACAAATGGCATAGCTAAATATTTTACCATAATTATCAGTACCATATATTGCATTAAATCATACAAGGAAAATGATGACCTGAACCAAAGAACTACTTGGCATAGTACAGAGAGGTAATTATAAGCATTTAAAAGGCAACAGTTGACAACATTAAAAGAATGTCAACTTGAATTCCAAGTCTCCCTCTTCCTTGCCTGGTGGAGTTAGTAATAAACTAGGAATTTTTTTTTTAAAAAAGTAAGTTTCAGGAACATAGTTGGAATGGGAAAAGTAGGAAAGTCAAATAGAAGTGTTCAGGAAACTGTTTTTATCCTGAGTATGTGGAGTCAGTAAACAGGAATGGAACTCCAGTTCCCAAAGACATGGACTGCAGTCACTAGGGAACCCAATGAGTTCAGAAGGAGAATGTATAAAATAAGAATGGAGCACAACATTATGTACATGGTGTTGATAGTAGAAGAGTCATAATAAAATATTGGAGACTGAGATGGAATATGCAGCTGAAACTACTCAAATAGTGCATGTAATGTCTAATATTACTTATTTTTTATTGTGCCTTCTCTTTAAGATTAAAAAGCTTTTATCTATTATTTTATGCCATGATAGTCAGAAATGTTCTGAATATTACCCTATTTGTTAGTCAGCTTTGCATTACCATGATAAAATACCTGATGGGGGGGGAAGTTAAAGTTGGAAAACATTATTTTGGCTCATGATCTCAGAGGCTTTAGTCCATGGTTGT
Organism: Glis glis; assembly: GCA_004027185.1. Taxonomy (NCBI): domain Eukaryota; kingdom Metazoa; phylum Chordata; class Mammalia; order Rodentia; family Gliridae; genus Glis; species Glis glis. The sequence goes on from PVJS01024231.1 coordinate 21,646, forward strand.
TTGGCTCCATTGCTTTGGGCCTGAGATAAGACAGAACATCATGGGAGAAGAATGTGGTGAAAGAAAGCTGCTTACTTCCTGGTATCCAGGAAGCAAACAGAGAGAAAGGAGCTGGGCACAAGACATAGTCCCCAAAGATATGTCCCCAATAACTCACCTCCTCCAAATAGGTTCCACCTCCTACAGTTTTCCCCACCTCCCAGCAGTCCATTCAACTATGAATCCATTAAATGAATTAATCCATTGATGAGGTTGGAGCCCTCACGATCCAATCACTTCCCCAAAGCCCTGCCTCTGATCATGGCTATACTGGGGACCAAGCCCTCAACAAATGAGCCTTTGGGGGACATTCCAGATCCAAATGGTAACATCCTATTTTTGTCTAAATCTGTTGCTATATAGTTGTCTTTTTATACTTTTTTTTTGGTGTGGTATTATACTTAAAAATCCCAACAGAAACTATTATTTCATGCATACATGTATTATAATTTATATCTTAAAAGGAAGCATGAGCATTACATTTCTTGGATGTCAACCTTTTTATTGTGTATACATTAAAATAAAGAACAAAATTCAGAATTTTATAATTTGCCATAAAAGATACCTGCTTGCAGCATTTTACTTTATACAATAATAACAAATGCATCCAGCAAGTAAGCTGCTGTACCATGCTGATTCAAAACATCTTGCTGTTCAACAAAGATATTATCCAGAGAAGCAGCTCTTTCTATAAACAAAAAGAGTAGCTTTACTAGCCTATCAAAGGAGATAATGTGTGTGAAAGTGCCTATGATAGTACCTCCTGAATAGAGGAGATTAAATTATATCTATCTCTGGCATTTTACTGTTATTTCACAAAATTTCACAAGAATTTATAACTACCCCAGAGACATGCAAAATTCCATTTTTTTCCACAGTGCTTCCAGCTTAGTAATGAAAACTGGTGCCAGGATTGTTCTATCAAAATTCCATATAATTTAGTAAAGTTTTCCTTATCAACAGCAAGTTTATGCCTAGAAAATATAATTTTGTGTTTTACACTTTTAACAGGATATACCATTTTCAATCGACTTGAGTATATATAAATTTAATGCATCTTGAAATGTTATTTTGAAAATAATCACAATTATCTTAGCCAAAACTTCAGTTTCCAACAGACTTCTTGCAGAAAGAACAGTTTTATACACAATTCTTTTCCATGGGCAGATCCTAAGGCCATCATCCACTAATTTGGGTCATTTTTTATGACAGTTGCAGAACTTCAACCCTCATTTAAGTAGAAATGGCTGTTTATTTGCCTTTACTATCCAGATTGTTAATTCATCAAATGAATAAAAAATGTCCAGTCCATTGCACACAAGCATGAGTAGAATCTCCTTGACTGGTCATTACACAGTTATATGGGGCTTCATACATTTAAGAGCTAGGTTTGTTTTAGAGTTACATGGACTTTTTTGACTTCTAAAGAGTCTAATAATAATAACTATGCTAGTAGCCTAACTGACACCAAACTGGAACCTGTATATCCTTTGCTTATAATTCTTACAATACCCTGAGAGGCAGATCTTATCAAGCTCATATTAAAGATAAAGAGCTGAGATTCAGAGATCTGTAAGTTACTTAAAGAAAACCATACAATTAGGATGTGAGAAAAACTAACATTGGCATTTGAGTCAGTGGACTAAGGATGATCTGCCCCATATTAGACTCAGGGTAAGTGACTTCTGGCAATCCACATGATTAATAAATGATGGAGAACAAATAGAAAACCAAGATTTTCTCTTAATCCCAATTTCAGGGTCCAAATAATACAAAGATGGAGATTTTTTTCCACATTTGCTTCTTAGTAATTATGGTTATTGAATCAGTGAGCCAAGGAACCAATTTAGCTAAAAATTCAAAAGTATTTGAAAAACTTGAATAGTGATTTTATAAACATTCCACACGGTGACATGTAAAGAATTGCTTTACAAGTCCCTCTCTTACAGAAATGTAAAATGTGAATCATTATATATTCTGAACTGTGAAATCTAAGTTTTTACCTTTCTAGTCATGCATCACGAGTTTCGGGGAAACTGCCTGTTTTATGCAAGTTATCCTATTGGCATGACTGTCACTGTGATTTGAGTAAATTTAAGTAAAAGGGTGGGAAATTCAAAGACTACAAAATGAATTTTTCCACCAGCTGCTTTGGCTGACTAAGAAGATTACAATTAGGAGGCATTACACTGTAGCTGGCCCTGCAAGAATACAAGATGATAAAGAAAATCATCAACTACAATGAATCAAACATCTGCATAATTTTAGCTACTACACAAACAATAGGGCTGCATGTTTTTGTGAATGCGGAAAAGATACAGGATTCTGCCTAAAATGAGATGAGATGGTGGGTTCATCAAAAGTAGAAACCCTACTCCAAGGTTTCATTTCTTTGTGTTCATTGGCACTGCAAAAAGATTAACATCTATTTCAACTGAGTCCACCTTCACCTTTTAACAAGACGTGGGTGCTATGTGCCATTTTCATTAATTTTTACAAATATGCAAGATAATACAAAAGGATAAAACGAAGTGTAAAACTACCCAAAGTTTAATTAAAATGCTTTGAACGGAGCACTTTATTAATATTTTACATCCTTCTTCTAGTAAAGATTCCTCTTACACTGAAAAAAAAATTCAGCCAAGAATGAACTCATTATTCCAAGTCATGATTATTATATATTTTGAAATGTAGAATTTTGCCATATCATATAGCAAATGATAGTTTGGGTGATAGGATTTAGGTTACAATTATATATTGAACTCTAGTTGCAAAATAATCAGCTCATTTTTCTCCAAGCACTGGAAATAAAGTAAGCCGGTGTAAACCATACAAAGGGATACAGAAGTAGGTATAACAGAGAGTAAGTACATCATTACTGTGGTAGATTGATTACCTAAATGGCCCAAATTCTCTGTTCCTCATTGTATTCATTCTTTTTCCCATGTGACTTCCAGAGTGTCTCACAATTATCTCTACCACCACCATAAATTCGGCTTAGCATTGGGACTTGCTTTGATCAGCGGAATGTTATCAGATAAGATACTGGCAGATGTAATGCAAAAAGAGGTTTATAAATGTATTTATGCATTTCCCCTTGCCCTTTTCTCCTCTAACAGAGAATATGCCTGGGCTAGTCTTTTGGGGGATGAAACATATGTAGAACAGAGCCACCTGAGGACATCCTTTGTAAAACACTGTTGCGTGAATTAGACCAGGCAAGGTCAGTAGATGACCCAGTACTGGCCACAGAGGCATGAATGAGAACAGCCAAGATCAGTGGAGCCCATCCCAAATCAGCTGAATTCTGTAATCTCATGAGCCACATAAATATGGATTGTTTTATGCCACTGATGCATTTCAGCTCTCTGCTACTCAATATTATTGTAGCTAAGATATGCCAACCAAATACATCAAAAAGCATAATGCAACACATCTGCTGTTATCCCCAAATGGAATCATGTGCCATTGTAAGTGCGGAGGAGATAACACTTGTCACGGGTAACAATGAACTAGTCTTCTCATTGGATGAACAGTCCTATGCCATGTCCACTTTGAAATGATTTTTACCCCTGTGGGGAAAATTAAAGAAACAAGGTATAGTTTCATCTGTAATGGTAAATTTTAGGTGTCAACTGGACTATCTAGGTTAAGGAATATGCAGTGGCTGCTAAGGTATCAGTTCTAGGTGTATCTGTGAAGATATTTCCAGAAGAGAATGGCATTATAATCAGTGAATTAAGTGAGGGGGCTTTGCCCATACCCAATATGACTGAGTGCCATCCAATCGACCGAGGGGCTAGATAGAACAAAATGGCAGGGCTAGGAAACCTTTCTTCTAACCTTAGACATCAGGAATCTGGGTTTTTTGGTCTTTAGACTATGGACTTGGCACCAACAGCTCCCCAGGTTTTCAGGTTTTTGAACTCAAGATGAACTACATCACAACTTCCCTGGTTCTCCAGTTTAAATGGCATATTGTGGAACTTCTCAGCCTCCATTATTGCATGAGCCAATTCCCATAATATATTCACTCTCATATCTCCTCTATCACTGTGTCTATCTATCCAATTAGTTCTGCTTTTTTTTTTGGAAAAATCCTAATTCAGCCCTTATACCCCTACACTGCAATGATTTGTTGTTGCTAGTGTTCATTCTAGTGTGAGTATGTGTGTGTGTGTGTGCCCTGCATGCGCGCAAATGTGTATAATCTGCCACCAGAAGCAGTCATGCTCATTTCAAATAAAACAGGTGCCAGGGACTGTCAAAGGAAAATTGTACTAGACAAGCTAAACAGGCAAGGAGACTGTTCCGGTCAACATTCTTACAGCCATAATCCAAAGGCTTGACCACATAACTTAGAGGAAAGATGATTTATTTTCTCACAGTATCGGGTTCAGTCCATGTGAGGCCACGGACCATGGATCCCAGGGCATGGCAGCAGAAGGTGGAGGGGGGAGAGCACATGAGTTGTGCTCCTCACATCATGGAGGCTGGAAGCAAGAGAGAGCAGGAGGAGGAGGAACCATATATAATCCCCAGACTGCACCCCCCAGGGACCCACCTTCTCCAGCCACATCCTATGGGCCCAGGCCACCACCCAGATAAATCCATTACAATGGATGTATCCACTGCTGGGATTACAACCCTCAAGACTCAATTACATCAACTCCAAAAACCAATTTATGAGCTCTTCGAGGGTCCATTCTATATTTAACTACAACAGAGACTTTATTCAAGACTACAGAGAGAGAGAAAGAACGAACTCCAATCTGGTGAAATAAAAGGCAGGGTGATTTTAAAAACCAGAGTGAGCTATCAGAGAAGTATCAGAGAACATTAGCAGGAAGGTTGGTCAGAGTGTTCAGCTGAACATTAGTTGGTCTGGTTGGCCATTGTGTTTGCTAATTGGTGTTGATGAAGGTGGGGTCTGCCCTCCCACAGAGACTAAGAGGTAGGAGTGCTGTGCTTCCTGATAATTACTTTTAAAAGAGACAACTCTTTCATCCTTAAAAAGGACTTGTAAAACTGGCAAGAGGCTGTGAGAAGTTTTACATCTAAAAGAGGCAGAGAAAGAGAATACAATTACAAGTATACTAAAGTAAATCCTCTAAGAAAAGTTAGGTCTGGGAGGCTAAGTTAACTCCAGAAACCTGTCTGAAGTTAAGCCAATCTGAGGCGAATGTCTTAGGCTGTCTTGGTCAGGTATCACATGGAAATAATGATGGAAAGGAAAACAAAAAATCATATCCAATTACATTCTTTTTCCTCCTTCAATTTGAGGATTTATCTCAAATTGATTTATCTCCTTATTCCTTATTTTTTCTTCTGACTGCATTCTTTTCTGCATAGAACAACTTCTTCTGGTCACTTAGCATTTCTAAAATATACCAGTAACATCAACAAATGATTTTTATGTATCAAACATTTAACATTGGCCCTGGCTACATGTACCATTGATTCTTGCTACGGATTATAAAGTCACTGAAAAAACTTAATTAGAGAATACTGAACCATTGATCCTGGGGTAAATACAGAGATAGGTTCCTGTGAGCCTTTGACCACAATGTTTTTGTCAACCAATCAATGCAGAAACTTTTGTTTGAAGAGTATTTGTTTAAAGATGCCCTATCTAACAAGTATTGTTGATCCAATAGCATTGAACTATGGACAAGGCTTTATTACTATTTTTGTTGCGATAAGTAATATATACCTCACAAAGCATAAAGTAAGAAAAGAGAATTCTGATGTGGCTTGAAATAAAACAAGTTAATAATAGAAGCACTATTGAATGACAAGTTTTATTTTGATTGATTAAGTTAATAAAATGAATGCTTAAGTTTTACCTATAGTAAATCAGTTATATTCTTTTTAATATAGTAGGACTATCATCTGTACGAGTCATCAAAGTTATTTTAAAATATGTCTGGCAAGAGGTGTCAATATAACATGGTCCCAGGCTAAATATGTGTCAAGCAAAAATTTTGTGCATTTATTGTGAACATTTCTAAATTGGTTCTACTCTGAATTTATATTATACTATTTACACTATAATCAATTAAAAATCAATCAATTTTTCAAAGCCTAGAGAGGACTTATTCCCCACTGTTTGATTATATGTAGCATTATCCTAACTTTGATCATAGATATTTGCTATTGTAAAAATATTGCTGACCTAAAAATATATAGCAAGTCAGGGCAAACATTAAATGAAGCACATTTATTTATGTTCTAAAATCTGAGTTGAATGCGATAACTAAAAATCTTTCTCTACCCCCACGATTGTGTACCTTGGACAATCTTTTTCATATATGTGGTATATTTGGTATTGGGGGTAGGCTCTAACTCAAGACTATCCACCAAATCATATTTCTAATAGAAAAAATGTGATATTGTTCAGAAAACAGAAATATAAAGTTGCTCTTTCTTCAAGATGTAATGCGTGCATTTAGAATTAGTAAAAAATAATCAAAGCCAGAAACAAGCAATGGTGATTCAAATATAATAACCTTAGACCCAAGAAAGTAATTTAGATGATTAGAAAGAGTAAAACAATTCCTCTATTTATAGATTTATAGGTTTTATTTATAGATTTTCTATAAATTTGCTTTTAAAAATACTATTGAGGGATTGTTCCCAATGGGTCAAGTATGTAGCTATGATCCAGGCAGACAGGATCATAAGATCATTAGGCTCATCTTTCTAGGGTCTCTAGGTGTGGTGACAAATAGACTGATATGTTCATATAACAAGCCCTGTACCTTTAAATGAACACAACTCCAAAGGATTTTGCAGTTTCGAATGAAAGGGTCAGGGGCCAGAAGTAAGAAAGTTATCAGGAGCTGTTTCAAATTTGTCTCAAGAATATTTCCAAGTCATATATAGAGTGTATAAACTAATATATCCATTATGATGTTGGTTTGAAAAAATGTTAATATTAACTATATTTTAATTATAAGATTTCATCAGGAAGAAATAGACACACACATATACATATGGTATAAGGAAACAAAATGATTTCTTTTTAAACAATATAAAATATATGGAAATAAGATATTTGACTTTGCAAATATCTATATATTTCATGAATCAATTAAAAAGTAATTGAGATTCAGCCAATATGCTCTTCTGTGTACCCACTGTTCTTTATCATAGTCATAACTAGAAGCTGGTGTGTGTGTGTGTGTGTGT
>PVJS01024232.1:0-28877 GCA_004027185.1 Glis glis
CTGAGTCATACCCCAGCCCTGTTTAGTTTAGTTTAGTTTAGTTTTGTTTTGTTTTGTGGCACTAGGGATTTAACCAAGGGGAATTCTACCTCTCAGCTACACCCCCAGCCCTATTTTATTTTTTTTTTTTTGAAACAGGGCCTCACTAAGTTGCTGAGACTGGTCTTGAACCTGTGATCCTCCTGTCTCAGCCTCCCAACTATTGGAATTACAGGTGTGCACCACTATACCTGGCATCCCAGCCCTTTAATGTGGTTTTTAGATTCTTAGCAAGTATATGTTTTTAATATTAAATTACAGAAAAACATGCTTTCTTTGTAATTTGGTATTATCTATGTATACTAAGACTTGCATTATTTTTACTAAAGATAATTTCTCTGTATAAAAGGAACCTTTTATGCCAGGTGATCCATCTAAGCTAGGAATCAATATCTAGAGACTTATTTGTTCAAACATAGATCTCCTTTTAACTTTTTGACTATAAGGTCTTCTTAGGCCTCCTTTGCCTAATAAAGACATAGGATTTCCCAAGTTGCCCTGTTCTTTTGATCATTGGTCAATATGGTTGCCCTCGTTATACATAGGAGACTCAGAAATGCATTTGCTGAAGCCACACCAATTTACTTAAACCCAATTTAAATTCTTAGGCCCAACTGATAACTTCGGGCTCAAATTAAATCCAGGACAGTCCAATGTAGCAGTCGAAAATTTCAAGTTCCTTCATTCAGCTGGAATCTGGCTTTGCACATCCTCCTTCTTTCAAAATATGTTTTCATTCACTTCAAAGCCCAGGTCTTTTTACAAAAACTTGGGTTGCAAAGGCTTTGCAGGTCCTGAGTTCTGACTGCGCTCTGCCTCCTCCCCACGCCTGCCAAGGCTGGCAGCAATGACAAGCCCGGTGGCCCTTGTTCTGCATTGAGTGGTGGTGTAGCTGTGCCCAAGGCCAAGAGTAACTGCCAGCAGCCTTTCCATCCGCAGTGGCTCACGCCTCGCTCTTCATTCAGAACACCGCAGTCACCGCCTGCTGCGTGCTGCTGATGCTGGTCTTCTCCTACCGGAGGGAGATGGAGAACATCTGGCACGGCTGGTTGACGGTGAGTGCCTCCCCTCCTGCTCCTGGCTTGACAGTGAACACCAGGCTCTGTCAGGGAGTCATCTGGCTGATCTTTCCCCAGTGCCCCTCTCATTTTTGCATCCCAGCCCCACCCCCACAGACAGGAAGAGTCTGTCTGCCAAGTACAAATTAGCATCAGATCTGGGGCTAATGGAGAGGGGTGGGGGAGGTTAGGGTTAGAAGCAAATGCTTAGCCTCAGCACATTTGGCTCTAACTCACCCGGGCCTGTGGGCCTGTTCCTCCACAAGCTCTGGGAGTTCCTCAAGCTGTCAGGTAAGCACCTGTGCATCGCTGCAGGCTGGGAAGTCTGCTTTTGGGCTCCACACACGCTTCTTTCCCCAGGTGGCCTGCCATGCCGTGGTGATCACCCTGGCGGCCGTGGCCAACCTGGCTGGCACGGCGCTCACCATCACCATTCAGAGGGACTGGATCGTGAGCCTCACGGGTGACAACAGAGGCCAGCTGGCTGGTGAGCAGTACCGCCCTGGGCTTGCTGCTCTGCAGATCTGCTGAGTAGAGAGTTGGTGAGCCGATCCGGGCTCGGAGACAGGTCATGCAATACCCTGTAAGAGAGTGGTTTTTGGAGCCAGTCAGAGCTGGGTTTGAATTCAGCCCAAATCAGGTATGCCTCTTACCAGCCACATACCCTGGGCAACTTCTCCAGACTTGATTTTCCTCATCTGTAGAATGGGGAAAATAACCGTATACAAACATGCATCCGGCTCACACACCCAGGGAGAATCTGAGACAGAGGATTTGTAAAGCGCTTAGCGCTATCTGCTCACTGGAAGTGCCTACGAAATGGTTGATATTGTCATTATGGAAAACATATAATAGATTGTGCTTTCAGGAGCTCAGGAGAGAAGCCTTTCATTTGCAGAAGTTCCTTGATAATTTTAGATCTGGAGAATATGCAATTGAAAAAATAACAGTGATAAACTTCCAACTTCAAAGACAAAAATTATCCCCAAATGTGATTGTTGATTATCACTGATAGCAGAGGCAGAGAGCATTTTTCCCAATAGAGGAAATGCAATAGAATAATCTGATGTCTTCTTTGCTTTTTCTCTTATTTACGAAACTCAGGTCCTTCACCTGGCAATATATTCTAATTGCTGATGTGAAGCTAAATGTCTTAGCCTACCCTGTCTTTGTGCCGTTGGTACTCTCTGCTAGAAAATGTGCCTGAGTGTCGGGGCTGAGATAAAGGAAGCTATTAAGGGGGAGTCTATTGAAATGCATGCCTTAACAGAGAGCAGAAGCCCCTTATAATCATGTTTTCTTTTAAATTACACTTATTTGGATGTACTATGGCTTAAATAACACAACCCAAAATAAAACAGTCATGTGAGCAAAAGCTGGGTGACATCATGTTTTAGGTGTCCTCTGCCTTTTGGTTAAAAAAAATCTTTCCATTGTCTGTTAGCTAATTTAAAGAAATCAAAGATAAAGCACAGATTGTGATTCAAGTGCATTACAATTTTAAAAATGAACTTCTTAATGTATTCTTCAATGATGGCAGAATAGGAGAATAACTCTGGCTGCCTGGGTTCGAGTCTCAGAGCCACCCTTTTCCTTCTTTGTGACCTTGAGAGAAGGTAGTCTCTGTAGTGTGCCTCTGTTTTCTAATTTGTAAAAGAGAAAGTGTTGACTCCTTAGAGTTCTTGTGAGACTTCAGGGAGATGAATATAGAGAGATGGCTTAGACCCATTTGCCTGGCACAGAGTAAACATTCAACTCATTCTTTCATCTCTCCTTCTTTTATTACCTCCTTCCCCTGTCACCATGTTAGTTATAATAGTGACAGTGTTATTGTTGTTTCTGTTATGATAGTGGGGTGTGATGGGGGAAGGAGAAGGTGAAGGAAAAGGGAGGTACTGGGGAATAAAACTGACCACATTATGTATGTGCACACACAAATATGTAACGGCAAATCCTGCTGTTATGTATAATCATAATACACCAATAAAAAGAGAGAGAGAAGAGCCGAGCATGGTGGCACATGCCTGTAATCCCAGTACTTGGGAGGCTGAAACAGGAGGCTTGCAGGTTCAGGCCAGCCTCACCAACTCAGTGAAACCCACAGCAACTTAGCAAGACCCTGTTTCAAAAGTAAAACATAAAGCTGGGCATGGTGGTGCACGCTTGTAATCCCAGTACTTGGGAGGCTGAGAAGGAGGATTCAGGTTCACGGCCAGTCTCAGCTACTTAATGAGGCCCTCTGTAACTTAGTGAGACCCTGTTTCAAAATAAAGAATAAGAAATAGGGCTGGGGGTGTAGCTCAAAGGTAAAATGCCCCTGGATTCAATCCCCAGTACTGCAAAAAAAAAGTAAAACATAAAAGGGCTGGGGGAGTAGCTCAGAGGTAGAATGCCCCTGGGTTCAATCCCCAGTACTAAAGAGATACAGAGAGGGGGTGAGGGGAGGAGAGCTAGATGCTGAGAAAGAAGGATCACAAGTTCAAGGCGAGCCTGGGCAATTTAAGCAAGACCTGTCTCAAAATTAAAAAAAAAAATAGAAAGGGAAAAAAGGGCTGAAGATGTGGCTCAGTGGTAGAGTGCCCCTGGGTTTGGGTTCAGTCCCCAGTACTACAAGATGTGAGACAGAGAAAGAGAGAGAGAGAGAGAGAGAGAGAGAGAGAGAGGAGAGAAGAGAAGAAGGAGGAGGAGGAGGAGGAGGATGAGGAGGAGGGAGGGAGGGAGAGAGAGAGAGAGAGAGAAGAAGAAGAAGAAGAAGGAGGAGAAGGAGGAGGAGGAGGAGGAGGAGGACAAGGAGGGAGGAGGAGGATGAGGATGAGGAGGAGGAGGAGGAGAGAGAGAGAGATAGAGAGATAGAGAGAGAGATAGAGAACGAGAGAGAGAGAGGTGTGATGGGAAGTGTTCTGGGATAGGAGTTAGAATAACTAGTGCCAAGTGACTTAGTCTCTCTATTCCTCAGTTCACTAAGCTGCTAATTGCTTCAGTTCCAGCGGGACTGACACTGAAGGTGTTTTCAGGTTGAGCATCCTATCACTCATCCATATTGAACCCAAAGGGATCTTCCCTGCGGTCCCTGCCACCGCCAGTGCATGGCTGGCAACTCCAGCATCTGTAACTCCACAATGGTAAGTCCACCAGGAGGGAGCACTCGCCCACTGAGTCGCAGCGTTTCCTTCCTCTCACTCGCAGGGATGAACGCAGCACTGCGGCGACTGGACCAGATCATCAACATATTTGCTCCCCTGTCTGTGGGCCAGGTGATGACATGGGCCTCTCATGTGATCGGTTGTGGTTTTATTCTTGGATGGAACTTGGTTTCACTTCTTGTAGAGTTTCTATTTCTGTCCAGGGTTTATCAACTAGTTCCCCAATTGGCTGTAAAACCCCAGCAACAAACAGGGGGGCACTTCCTAGAAAGGCAACAGGAGGCTGTGGACGCTCAAGGTAATGCAAACTCAGAGAGAGCTCTTGTTCTTTTTTCCTCCCATATGTTAGTGCTTCGTTTCCTCTTTCCAGAACTTGTGTCTTCATCATGATCTTAATATTTTGTCTGCAAGTGTGCCTCTAGGCACACAGTGATAAATGAGAAGGCCCCAGCTGTGCCATTGGTCGTGTAGTTTGTATGGGTGATCTTATTGGTGGGGAGAGGAGGGCTGCTTTGTAGAGTTACACAGGTTGTGCACTGCATAACTCCAGGGGTTCCATTCAGAGAGATTTCAATGTAAGTAGCACCCCATGGGACTGTGCAGTATACAACCTATCCCGTGGTCCTGGGGGGCAAATTATTCCTTCACGAACATCTTCCCCAAAGATGCTAAATTAAGAGTGTGGGCTGCTCTTTGGTTAGGATAATATGATGAATTGGCCGTCCCTGCTTTTGACAGTGTTTTTTTTTTTTAATTAGAAATTTCCCAACAATATGATGGGAATGAGAGGAAGGGGGGCTTCATTCTCCCAAAGTAAAACATTGAGAGTGTTGCCCATTGCCTGGTACTGCACAGTTCAGGAACTGCTTCTGATCTTACTTCTTCTTTCTGGACTTATAAGTAATTCTCTTTTCTCTCCAGTAATTTTGTAAGTGAAGTCCACCAGATCCCATAAATGAATATGATGCATATATTTTTAGAGACAGGTAAATAGATGCATATACATTTTTAGATGATGAGTGGATAGATAGACATGTAAGTAGGTAGATAGGGTTGATACATTAATAGATAGGTAAAACTATATCCCTCTCATCTGTCATGTATTATCCATGTGACCTTGTAAAGTTAATATATTTATATTCTTGGTCTCACTATCTGTAAAGTAAGGACAACAATAGAACTGATTTCATGGCAATGATGTGACAATTAAATATATGCAGAGCCTCTCTGCATTCCTGGGCATAGAGTGAAACTTAGCTTTTTTCCCTGTTGTTGCTGTTTTATTATCTTTTATTTTTATTTGTTTATATTTTTGTGGTATTGGGGATTGAACCCAGGGGCATTCTACCGCCAAGCTACACCCCCAGTCCTTTTTTATTTTTTTATTAGTAAACGGGATCTCACTAGGTTGCTGAGAGTCTCACTAAATTGCTGAAGCTGGTCTCAAACCTCTGATCCTCCTGTCTTAGCCTCCCAAGTCCTGGGATTACAGGTGTGTACCACCACACCCAGCTATTGTCTTTTTTTTTTTTTTTTTTTTAGGTACTGGAGATTGAACCCAGGGACATTCAACCTCTGGGCTACACTCCCAGCCCTATTTTTATTCTTCATTTTGAAACATGGTCTCACTAAATTGCGGAGGGCCTCACTAAGTAGCTGAGGCTGGCCACAAACCTGCCATTCCCAAGTACTGGGATTACAAGTGTGTGCCACCACGTCTGGTGCTATAGTCTTTAAAAAAAAAAAGTTTCCCTGGCAACAAATCCCTTCCTGTAATGAAAAGCCCCCCTCCCAGCCCCTTCCTGCAGCTCGTGGTCTAGAAAGGTTTGGGCCCACCTGCTTCTCTCTCTGGTCCCCAGAGCCCTCTTGGGCTCCTCTGGTCCTTAGCAGAACTTGTCTTAATTTGTGCTGAATACCTCTCACAAATGGATATATAGTTCTTAATCTGTTTATAATCATTGTCTGATATATCCGGGGAGACTGAAAGGTATTTTTCCACTCATAAGAATCGGTTTCTTCGGAAAAATAATCAAAAAAGTATCTCTTACCAGTCCCAGGGCTCATTACCTAGTTTCAAGCAGTGCAATTCCGCCCTCCTCCCCGACCCGCCTCTCCTTGCACAGTACCGCTTCCGACCCGAGGCTGTGTCTCTTTGGGTTCTCTGTAGAGGGCGCTGTGGAGACAAAGATTTGGGGTTAAAAGTCATCTGTTTGTAGAGTGACCCCAGGAAGCCAGCTGAGCGAATGGGAAGTAAGACAGGAAGGAGAAAAGCCGCTAAGGGGAGAGTGGCTGTGCGGGTGACCGCTGAGGGAACTGGGCTCAGTCCCCTGGGTACCTCTGAGAGACTGCGGGACTACCTAGGAACTGTCCCACCAAGGGCCAGGAAACCGGGGTGTCTACCCACCGACAGCCGCCAGGCATTGGCGAGGGTGAGTTCCAGGTACTACAGGCCTGCCGCTTCTGTCCGAGGGGCGGGAAAGGGGTCGGTCACCAGACAGGGACACAGGTGCTCGGGAACAGGAAGCCATCAGTGTGCGCTAGAACCGCCCATCAAAAATGCAGCGGCAGCCCAGCGCGGTGGTGCATGCCAGCAATCCAAATACTTGGGAGGCTCAGGCAGGAGGATCGCAGGTTCAAGGCCAGCCTCAGCAATAGAGCAAGACCCTCAGCAACTTAGGGAGACTCTGTTTCAAAATAAAAAATAAAAAGGGCTAGGCGTGTAGCTCAGCGGTGGGATGGGCTGAGGGGATACGGGCAGGGTACTGCCTTTACACTTACCTGGGTTTTATTATAGGTGAAATGAACTCTTCGGAAAGCCCTGGTGGAGTCATCGACACACCCAGGACTGCAGGAAAACCGCGGGCCCGCGAGCGCAGGGTGGAAGGCGCGCGGAGGCTGCTGCTCACCTGCCGCCAGGGCTGGGCGGCCTACCGCCGGCAGCCGGTGTTCCTGGCGGGCCTGGGCCTCGCCTTCCTCTACACCACCGTCCTGGGCTTCGACTGCATCACCGCGGGCTACGCCTACACGCAGGGGGTCGGGGGGCCGCTGCTCAGCATCCTCACGGCGCTCTCGGCGCTGGCCGGCCTGCTGGGCACGCTGCTCTTCACCCGCCTCCGGGGCCACTGCGGCCTGCTCACCACGGGGACCGTGTCCGGCGGGCTCCACGCGGGTTGTCTCGCGCTCTGCGTGCTCTCTGTCTTTGCCCCGGGAAGCCCTTTTGACATGGCCGCGTTCTCACTTCGGTTAAGCAAGAATTCCTCTTCCAGCCATGAGTTGCTCAAAGAGGACCAGGTCCTTGTTTACCCCTTTGAAAGGAACCTGAACCAGCCCATCCTCCCGGACCGCTCCTCCATCCACTGGACCAACAGCACCGTCCTGTTCGACGGGCAGCAGGCCCCCGAGCGGCCCGACTCTTACGTCTCCATCATCCTGCTCTTCTCCGGCGTGATCCTGGCCAGAATCGGTGAGCGGGGGCCATGTGTGCGTGCGATTCTGCGGCCTGCGATGCTGCTAAGTCAGCCCAGAAGCATTTGAGGTCTCCCTGCTGTGCCACTGTGAGTCTCCATCATTCGTTCATTGAGAACTTCTCATGTGACAAGAATTGTGGGAAGACAAGAGTGGTTTAATCAGACCAGGTCTTAGCCCCATGGTGCTTCGAGCCTGGGTGGGAGACTAATGCTTAAGTAGTCAACAAGAACCGACAAAGCCCACGTGGTGGCACAGGCCTGTAATCCCAGTAATGGGGAGGATTAGACAGGAGGCTCACAGGTTCGAAGCCAGCCTCAGCAACTTGGAGAGATCCTGTTTGAAAGTAAAAAATAAGAGAGAAGGGCTGGGGGTGTAGCTTGGAGGAATGCCTCTGGGTTCAATTCCCAGTATCAAAACAAAACAAAATAAACAAACAAAAATCCCTACCAACCAACCAACCAACCAAACAAACCAAAAACCATAGCCAACAAGATGGCGGAGAGGATATAGGTTAGGCAGGCAGATTGCGAACACACAGGAGGGACACCAGGTCTGGTCTTGAGGGTTGGGGAAGCCTTCCTGCAAAGAAACACAGTCAGAGATCCCGGAAGGGCAGGCAAGGCACGTGTCGTGGGGAGGACGGCTGCTCCAGGCAGGAGGACAGCAGATGAGGGCCAGGCTGTGCAGTGAAAGCTTGGAGATCTACGGAGGAGGAAGTGCTGTGATGACTTCCTGGGTGTCAAGCACGTAGATGCTACAGGTGGTGTCCATGTGATGGAGTGTTTTGACTTGATCCTTTCCCTGTGAACTGCGATGAGAAAGGACAGAGATGGCATCTTCCTAGGGAGAGGGTGTCCTTAGCTACTAGTGGAGGGCGGTGGAGTCCTCTCCCAAAGACGGGAAGAGGAAGGCTTACAAGCCTGTCTGCCCCAAGTACTTGGTCTCTGAACTCTACCATCAACCACATGTCATTCATTCCTAGCAACGAGAACACATCTGCTTTGGCGAGGCTTTTTTTTTTTTTTTTTTTTTTTTGCGGTACTGGGGATTGAACCCCGGGGCGTTCTACCTCTGTGCTACACCCACGGCCCTATTTTTTATACTTTATTTTGAAACCGGGTCTCACAAAGTTGCGGAGGGCCTCACTAAGTAGAGAGAGAGAGACAGGAAGAAAGAGAGAGAGACAGACAGACAGACAGAGAGAACTGAGGCTGGCTGCGAACCTGGATCCTCCGGTCTCTGCCTCCCAAGGTACTGGGATTACAAGCATGCGCCACCACGCCTGGCTTGGCGAGGCTTTTTATTTAGTTTTATTTTGTGGTTCTGGGATTGAACCCAGGGGTGTTCTACTGCTGAGCTACATCCTGAGCTCTTTTTACTTTACTTTGAGACAGGGTCTTGCTAAACTACCCAGGCTGGCCTTGAACCTGTGATTCTCTTGCCTCAGCAGCCCAAGTCACTGGGATTACAGGCATACACCATAGCACCCTAAGGTGTTTATTTAAACAAACAAACAAAGCCGGGCATGGTGGGTGGCATACGACTGTAATTCTAGTACTTGGGAGGCTGAGACAAGAGGATTGCATGTTTGAGGCCAGCCTTGGTAACTTAGCAAGACTCTTAGCAACTCAGTGAGATGCTGTTTCAAAATGAAAAATAAAAAAGGGGCTAGGGCTGTAGCTAAGAGGTAGAATGTCCCTGGGGTCAGTCCTCAGTGCCAGTGCCACCAAAAAAAAAATTGAAATTTTGGTCATTTGATGCCCCAAAACCCCGACAATGACATGCTGGGAATCGATGGTGATGGCAGCAGAGTCCTCTTAAAAGCATGCTGGCTCTTGTGAGCGGTCAGACCAGCAGATTTCCAGTTGTGAAGACCCTGGGTCTTGCTCTTCCACTTGGAATTCCCATAATCAGGTTGCGACCCAGACAGCAGCATTTCTTTGCTTGATCCCCACCCCACTCAAAGTTATCACCTTTGGAGTCCTCCCTAGCAGTACAGCTCAGAACCAGGGATCCCACCCCAGGTCAGAAACAGGGCGATTGGGAAGAGTGGTGGTGGGTGGTGGGAAGTATGGATGGAAACCCAAACACGTCTTCCCCATTCACTCACCCCTCCTGCACACCTAACCATGCACCACTCCAGGCGCTCAGCCCAAGCAAGGTCTCTGCCCTCTTGGGCCTCAGAGCATCACCTCTCATCTCTGAGGCCACAGTGGAGTGGGACCTGGGGTGGGAGGATGTGTACCTGACTTCTGCTATGGAGACCTAGAACCTTGGGAGAGAGGAAATGAGAATTTCAAAAACCCATTTCAAGAGGTTATAAAACCATGGGCTAGCCTTGGAACCTCATTCTTCTGCTACAATGTGCATGTAGGAAAAAGACTGTGTTCCTATTTCCACACAACTGATTTGAAGCCCATTCTTTCATCTAGAGATTGCCTGACCTCTAAAATATCTTAAGGGAGGTACCTGATGGGTGAATTATCTTTTATTAGTGTCTTTGACTTGCACTTCGATCTACACTTTCATTGCAGGAACAACTGAAATAGATTAGCCATTTAAGATTTATGTAATTCATATTTTATTATCATTAAGTGTTTAGTTCAGAAGGGAAAAAGTTTTTCCCAGGTACTCCTGTCTATCAGGATCTATTGGGTTTTCCTGACACAAAGGAAATGATTATGTTTGGAAAACACAGAAGCGCATCAGCCGAGCCTGCAGTCTGGAAAAGCAATCAGTATGAGAACCTTGGTCTTCTCCCTACAGCAATAGCAAACCTTCTGCTCTATACCAGATGAGAATTCCAGAAACACAGAACACTCTTGACACTCTTGAGGGATACAGTTCAGGACCTGGAGCCAAGCCGTCCGATGATGTTGGCAAGACACCTAAGTTCCCAATGTCATTATTTCCTGATCTGCAGGATGGAGATAATAATTGGTCTCTTCCTAATGGGGAGGCCCTGAAGAGATACTGAAATAATCCCCATAGGTAATGTGGTTGACGCAAAATTTTCACAGCTTTGGGAGTCACTTGTTAGAAATGAATATAAACTGGCTAGGCATGGTGGCATATGCCTATAATTCCATAATTGGAATTGGAGACTGGGACAGGAGGATTTCAGGTTTGAGGCCAGCCTCAGCAACTTAACTAGACTCAGCAACTTAGTGAGAACCTGTTTTAAAAGAAAAGAAAAAGAAAGAAAGAAGAAAGAAAGAAAGAAAGAAAGAAAGAAAGAAAGAAAGAAAGAAAGAAAAAGGGCTGGGGGTGTAGCTCAGAGGTATAATGCCCCTGGGTTCAATTCCCAGTACCACAAAAAACAAAAACTGGCATCAATGCCCCAAAGGTTGTGTCTGGTGGCTGTGATGACCAGTCCCCTCGCTGAGAGGAGTGGCCTGTGACATGTTACCCAACACGTATCACCTAGCACAGGGCTCATGCTAGGTCTTTGCTCAATAGATACTGGTTTCTACTCTGATGGAAACTAACTTACAGAACTGTTCCTGCAATAAGATTTGGCACATTGCTTAAAAGTCACTTTACTTTTTAAAAATCTAAGAACTGTAACTCTTTCTGCCCTCAATTTAGAAATAATTCTCAGTGCATAATTAGCCTCACTTCCTTGAGCACTTCTCATTGTACCACTGCAGCGTTTTATGAATACTTTCTAGCTTTGTACCTGCTGCTTGCTAAGGGCCAGGTGCCGGAAATTTGCAGGTGAGCTCCGGGGCAGAGTCCAGAGCAGGGTGAGGTTTTTGGCAGAGCAAGCCCGGAGAGACTTGGAGATCATCTGGGGTGTTTAGGACAGCCTGGGGGATGGGGGCCCTATCAGGGTCTGCCCGAGTGGGCCATGACGGAGTCCAGGAGAATCAGGTCCAGCCAGTGCTCTGCAAAGGTAGACACTAGACATAGCACACGATCTCCAAATAATTGGAGTCCAGAGCTAAGTCCAGGGATGGGGACAGAGGCAACTGTGCAGCCTCTGCAGAAACAGTGCTGAATCATGGGGAGAACCCAGAAGGCCGCTGGCTGGGAACCAACCAACCAGGCAGAAGCTGGGTGTGGGTGCCCTAGGGACAAGCACTAGAACCCCAGGGGAGATGTTGCCACTCAAGGACAGCAGTGTCATCAGCACAGCTGACTTCTGCCCTATTTGATGGCTGTGCGGTATGCTGGTCCCGAGGCTGTTTTCGGGTGTATGGAATGTAGCGTCTTGAGGTGATTGAAAGTGGGGGACAGACTGGAGCCCAATGCCTCCTTTGCTAAGCCAAGAGTGAACAGGAAAAATCTGGAATTGGAAGTAGATTTGAAACCCAAGACTTGGCTCTGTCCTAAACATGTTTTGCAATAAAGAGGGGCATAAACCAGTACATCTAAAATGAAGCTGTAGCTATGGTTGGTGGAACATGCCTATAATTCCAGTACTTGGGAGGCTGAAACAGGAGGATCACAGGTTCGAGGACAGCCTCAGCAAAGTAGCAAGACTCCCAGCAACCTACCAAAACCCTGTCTGTTTCCAAAAAAAAAAAAAAAAAAATAAAAAGGGCTGGGGATATAGCTTAGTGGTAGAATGCCCCTGGGTTCAATATCCAGTACCCCCCTACACACACACACACACACACACACACACACACACACATGCAAATAATAATAATAATAATAATATCAAGTTATAGTACATCCGATGATGATGGTAGTGATGGTGATTCAAAAAGATAATTATAACTTCAAACCAGGTGCAGTGGTGCACGCCTGTAATCCCAGTACTAGGAGGCTGAGACAAGAGGAATGTAGGTTCAAAGCCAACCTCAGCAACTTAGTGACACCCTCGGCAGCTTAGTGAGACCATTTCAAAATAAAAAATAAAAAGGGCTGGGAATGAAACTTGGAGGTAGAATGCCCCAGGGTTCAATCCCTAGTACCACACACACACAATAATAACTTCACAAATTATTATTATTATATTATTATTATTATTATTATTATTATTTTGCAGTACTGGGGATTGAACCCAGGGGCATTCTACCTCCGAGCTACACCCCCAGCCCTATTTTTAATTCTTTATTTTGAAACAGGGTCTCACTAAGTTGTGGAGGGCCTCACTAAGTAGCTGAGGCTGGCAGCGAACTTGCGATCCTCCTGCCTCAGCCTCCCAAATACTGGGATTATAAGCATGAACCACCATGCCCGGCTTAACTCCACAAATTATGACAACAAATACTATGAATGGTGGCCAACACAGTGCTACCCATTTTGTAGTACTATCTCATGGAATCTTCCAGTGAGCTAGTGCCTGATTTCCTCATCCCATTTCCCGGATGGGGAAACTGAGCAGCAGAAAGCTGCGCTTACCCAAGGCAACAAGGTCAGTGCTTGAGCCAGCATCTCTGACGTCCTCTGCCCTCTGTACATGCTTCTCCTCACCCTGTCCTGCTGTCCTGCAGGCCTCTGGTCCTTTGACCTCACCGTGACCCAGCTGCTCCAGGAGAACATTCCGGAAGCCGAGCGAGGGGCTGTCAATGGCGTGCAGTGCTCCCTGAACTACCTCATGGACCTCATCCACTTCATCCTGGTCATGCTGGCCCCGCGGCCGCAGCAGTTCGGCTTGCTTGTCTTCATTTCCATGCTGTTTGTAACCACGGGGCATGTACTGTATTTTTTTTATGCAAGAAAGTGTAAGATTAAAAATGCCCATGTGGATGAGCAATGAAGAAGGGCACGTGGACACCTGTAACCTGAGAGGTAAGCAGCGCTTCTCTCCCACGGAGCGGTCCCACCGACTCCCCACGACATCGGCAGACCTCAGTGGGGTCTGCCTGTGCCATGGCTGCACTGGAGAGCGGCGGTCTCAGCACCTTCGGCCAACAGCATCACCTGTTTCAGTGGGTCTTTGCCCTGGGGTTACGCTCCAGTGTGAAAGGGGTCTGGCTCGAGGCTTGCCCGTTAACAAAGTCAAGAGAGCCCCCCAGAAAACCTGAAGGGGCTTGTTTTAATTGTGCCATATAGCAACTCAGTGTTTTCAGGTCTTTATTGTTCTTCAGGACCTAAAATTAGGATATTCTGGTCAATGCTAAAGAACTGGAGAATGGTGGATGGAGTTTGGTCTCCATCCTTTGGGTATGGGTTTTTTTGTTCTGCTAGCTGGAGAATGTTCTTCTGTTGAGCTAAGCACCCCTAGAGAGGGCTGAAGGTATTTGTTGGAGAAACAGATCGTGTGAACAAACTTTGTGTGACTTCTGGACTCTG
The DNA here is from genome assembly GCA_004027185.1 of Glis glis. Taxonomy (NCBI): domain Eukaryota; kingdom Metazoa; phylum Chordata; class Mammalia; order Rodentia; family Gliridae; genus Glis; species Glis glis. Next base: position 13,955 of record PVJS01024232.1, read on the forward strand.
TGGCCAGGCCAGCGATGTGGGGGGGGGTTCTTTGGCCAACCTGGGCAAGCCGTACCTCAGTAATCAAGCTATTGATTAAGCTCTGATTAAGAACATCTCTAGTTAGCCCGGCCTGGTGGTGCACAACTAGAATTCCAGTACTTGGGATGCTGACACAGGAGGATTGTAGGTTCATGGCCAGCCTCAGCAGTTTAGCAAAACCCTCAGCAACTTAGTGAGACCCTGATTCAAAATAAAAAAATAAAATAGGTCTGCGGGTGTAGCTCAGAGGTAGAATGCCCCTGGGTTCAATCTCCAGTAACACAACAAACAACAAGAATGCCACTAGTTTGTGCTAAGCAAATGGTGAGTGCTGGCTACTTACGAATGATCAATACTAAAATTAGCTTTTTGAGGAAGCTACAAGAGTCCCTATTTCTCTTGGCTTATCATAATAATTGTTATTGTATAACTGACATGATATGTAAGTTTCACTTGGAGCTGAAAACAATTGCTAGCAACAGAGCCCTCTTAGGTCCCATAGTCCAGAGAAGGCTTCTGTGTGCAGGAAGGTCATGTTTGGGGGAGCAGCTGGTGGCACACTGAGGAGCACCTTAGCAGGTTGGCATTGATGGAGATGACATTTTCTAAGACCGCATTTCTCAACTTCTGCACTATTGACATTGTGGGTCATCATCCTTTGTTGTAGGGGCTGTCCTGTGCATTGTAGGATATTTTATAGTATCTCTTGGTCTCTACCCACTAGTCGTGACAATCAAATGCCCCCCCCCCAGTTAAGAACCACTACATAAGGGAAATGTGGAAACTAAGGGAAAACTTCACTTAGTGTTAAAAACCAAAATGACAGAGCCTGGGGGTGTAGCTCAGAGGTAGAGCACTTGCTTAGCATGTGTGAGGCCTGGGGTTCAATCCCCATTGCCTCCCCGAAAAACAGAAAATGATGAAACCTCATTATTAGTAACAAGAAAACTACAAAAGGGGATTTACACAGATCTGCTTTTGAGAGCAAACAGTTAAGTGAAAATGAGGGACAGAGAGAATTTTGTGGAACATTTTGCGTAACATAAGGTAGCTTCAAAAAAGAGTACTTTCTATACAAGTTCTGGTGCTATTTATGGTGCCACCTCCCCCAATCTCTTCCTTTCCATAAAAAAGCTTGAAAGATTACATTACTACACACACACCCCAAACCAACTGAAGAATAGATCAGCAGACCAGAGCTTTTCTCATCTGGACTCTTTGCTAAGGAAGTTGGACTTTGATGAGATTAGCTTACCAGATCATTCAGCCCTTGATTACTCTAATGAACATGCAAATGTTTGTGCAGTGTGGGCATAGAGTAAAAGAGGGTTTAATAAATACATTGTGAGCTGATAGTGCACGCTTGTAATCCCAGTACTTGGGAGGCTGACACAGGAGGATCACAGGTTTGAGGCTAGCCTCAGCAACTTAGCAAGGCCCATAGCAATTTAGCGAGACCCTGTTTCAAAAAAAAAAAAAAAGAATTGGGGTGGGGGAGCTCAATGGTAGAATGTATTTTAAGATATATTCTGAGGCTGAGACAGGAAGATTGCAGGTTCACGGCCAGCCTCAGCTACTTAGTGAAGCCCTCCGCAACTTAGTGAGACCCTGTTTCAAAATAAAGAATAAAAAATAGGGCTGGGGGTATAGCTTGGAGTTAGAATGCTCCTGGATTCAATCCCTGGTACCATACACACAAAAAAGTTTTTTGAAGTCTTTTATTTAAAATCACCAGAAGTAACAAGTAGCAGGAGAGTAACTTTATGTCAAGTCTTTTAAGTAGTACTAGCTCTCTACCCCTGCAACTTCTGTCCTTAAAAAAATAGCTGTTTCTTTATAAATTCTGCATTTTACATGCTGATTTTTATACTCTTCTTTTTCCTCAAGGTTCTAGATAGCATAGGAAAGAAACCTCCTTCTATTGTATTGTAGGCCACTGTTTACATATTTCCATGACCATTTTGATTCATGTTTTAGACTAGTGCTGTCCAATAGAAATATAATGCAAATCACATTTGTAACATTTAAAGAGTATTGTCATTCAACCCAGTATATCCAGTTATCTTTTCATTTGCAATCACTATAAAATTGAGTTTTACATTTTTTCACATTCTTCAGATCTGATTTTCTTTCCACACATGTCAGTTTGCACTAGTCACATATCAATCTGGTCTTGTCACATTTTTTTTTCTTATGGTACCAGGAATTGAACCCAGGGCATTCTACCTCCAAGCTACACCCCCAGCCCTATTTTTTATTCTTTTTATTTTGAAACAGGGTCTCACAAAGTTGCAGAGGGCCTCACTAAGTAGCTGAGGCTGGCCTCAAACCAGGATCCTCCTGTCTCAGCCGCCCAAGTACTAGGATTACAAGTGTGTGCCACCATGCCCGGCTGGTCTTGTCACATTTTAAGTACTCAGTAGCCACACGGGGCTAGTGGTTGTCCCACTGGAGTGGTTTTAGACTCTATGCTGACTCCCAGTTTCCACATGTTTCTTCACTGTGGGAGGCTTATGTGTACAGTGGGCTCTGTCCTGACTTGGAGACTACCGGTAACAGGCCAGGGCATTTGTCCAATGTCAATGGTATTGAGCTTCATCCCACCAGCTACAACATTCTGCTGTTCCTAGAAACAAGCCACGGTGACCTACATCAACTGATGTGACTGAGTTTTATCTCTTTATCTTTGAAACAGGCTGGTACAGAGCTGTCCTGGAGATGCGGATGGCAACCCTGCAGGGTTCCTCAACACAACTGGCCCCTTGCGGTATAGACAGACTCCACTAGGGGGCCTTCTAGTCATGGTTGCATGATCCCAGATTGTGATAAATCACAATTTTATAACAAAATATTGGAATCAGAATTTTTCCATTTATAAATAGAAGGTAAACTTTGGAAAGGCAATCTTTATGAGTACAAAAATAAAAGCAAGTCCTTCAAACACACCTCTGGCTCTTTATCTGTTCACACAATCGGAGCCTGGCTTTCCTCAAGAAGTATTACCCTGGCTTGGGCTTGACAATCAGCTGAGTGGGCCCAGGTTTCATAGGGTCATCCATCAGCTGACCTTCCTGCTCCAGAGCCAAATGCATGAGGCTCCACTTTTTGTCTTATCTAGTCACCTTCTCTGTTCTACTTCTCTCTTCAAAGTACCTGGGGTCATGAGAGAAAAAAGTTATCTTCTCACTTGGGTTCAGGAAGCCTCAAATGCAAACAACCCCTCCCCTCTTCCATTTTGAAGGCTGTCCAAATTGCCAAATTGCTAGTCTGCCAGTTGGCTCTTTACTCTTAGGAGTGTCAGAGCCAAATTGGCTGGAGAAGAAAGCACAGGGCCAATGGCTTGGTGTTATATGCCTGCTGTATTCTTGCTGGGCTTGTGTCCTCTCTTCTATTTATTGTATTGTTTGATATTTGTTTATAAATGACCCCAAATCATTTATAAACAAATATTTATAAACATGCCTTCAGTTTGTACTAACAATTGACTCTTTCAGATATTCACACAGCTACCAAGTTAAAGTATCCCTAACAGAAGTCAACTGAAACACATCCTAACCAGCTCCACCTTCCACAGTGGAATGGAAGTCACACTGTGTAGACTCCATAAAGGGAACTGTCTCTACCACAGGATTTAACACACAATGGGAGGCCAGCAGGTTATCTGCCAAACCATTACTTAAGGTTTTAAGAACTTCAAAAAATACACATACTGTAGTCTCACTACTAATCTGAACTGCAAGGGTTACTTTTAAGAATCAAAACTCACTTGGACTGAAGGGATGCTGTGGAGTACCTTAGACAAAACGGGGAGGCCAATTCTTGAAATCACATGTGACTCAGTACACCTGAACTGACACGTCAATGGCAGTAACTGTGATACTGGATGAGCTGTGTCACTTTATCTGAAGTTAGTGACAGGAGTTCTCACATTTTTTAATTTTCAATGACCATTACCATAAAAACTGCACTCTAATTACATTTCTTTTATAGTCATCGTTAAAGACTCTCTTCAGGCCCAAGTCTATCGCTTGGAATGAATAAGTCCTCCGAAAACATTTCATTCAAATTCAGATCTGCTTCTCTTTAGGGCACTGGAGCACAAGACAGTTTAATAGTCATGTGGGCACCTCTTCATTCCTGCCTTAGCTGTTACATACAACATGCGCTGCATACATACCTGGGAGGGCAAGCTCACCCTACAGAACTGTGGCAGCTTCTTTGATGATGCTAGGTTTGTTTTGTGGTACTGGAGATCAAACCCAGGGGAGCTGTGCCTCTGAACCACATCCCCAGCCCTTTTCATTTTGAAACAGGGTCTAACTAAATTGCTGAAACTGGCCTGGAACCTGCAATCCTCCATCTCAGCTTCCCAAGTACTGGGAATAGATGTGTGCCACCAGGCCCAGCTGATGCTATCTTTCTATAGGTTGCTAAAGTACAGGGAGAGACAGGAATGGGAGGGGGATGATACAGCAAGAAACATATCAAACCTGGAGCCATAAGGGGGCTTCTGAAGAGCTTTGTTTGCTCATACAAGATGGCACAACTGAGGTCATACCTTTGGCCAGGAGGGCAGGGCTCAACAGGCCCTAGGGCTATACTTATTGCATATAGGAAAACACAAGGATTCACAACCAATACTTGAACCCATCACAAGGGGAAGACTTTTCAGCCAAACTTTCAAAGGAACCAAGTGGCTCTATAATCAACACCCAATTACTCAGCCTCTAGAAGCTCATTTTCCTGGCTAACCAGTATTGGGCCTAAGCTAAATTTTGGAATCAACCAACATGGTAGTCCTAATACTAACAGGACACATGGAAACAGTTCCCACCCCCATTTTCTGCTACCTTGTGGTGACTGCAATGGTTTTCAGATTGGGAGAAGTGCCACACGGCAGGTGTGATTCAAAGTGCCGCTGTTAAGGAGACAGCAGTATGCGTTGCTGCCTTCTCATCATCCATAAAGTAAACTTTATGTCCTTCAGAGTGTGCCAACACCTACTTACCTTTTATTCCTATATCTCAGTTATTTGTGGGCATGAGTCACTTATGTGACTTATACCCTAGAAATGATCTTTGTGTATTTTTGTTCAAAACATTTTAATAGAATCATGCAAATGGTGATCCCAAACCACCTTCCCATAGATTTCTCCAGATATGTTAAGACCAGAAATGATGTTTTTTAAAAGTCGTGTTTATTGAAATATGGATTTATATTCGGTAAAACTCACCTCCTAAATGATATTTGACAAATACATAATTGTTTACCACCAAAATTAAGATGTAGAACAACTGTGGAACAAGATATAAAAAAAAAAAAGCACTTAAACCTCTCCTGCCCCTCTGCAGTCAGCAGCCCTCCCTGGTCTCTTAAAATCAATTGATCTACTTCTGCCAAAAGGGTCAAATCTTATCACAAAAGTGATGTATTATGGAACAATTTAGAAATATACAAGCATTGGCATCTGTACAATAGTCAAGAGTAAAATTTTACAATCAATGACCTTCATAAATTAAAGCACTGTACAAATTTGTCTTAAGATAACTGCAAATAGCTAGTTTAGTTAGAACTGTTCTAAAACTGACCTTAAAGAAAACTAGCCTTGCTCATCTTTGTAGGTAAGAGCATATGAACAGAGACTTGATCTTCGGTGTTAATACTGTGTCAAGTTTCAGATTAGGGCTAGTTGATTGGAATTGGAGCCAGGAACAGTGGTGCATACCTGTAATACCAGTACTTGGGAGGCTCAAGGCAGGAGGATCACAGGTTTGAAGCCAGCCTTAGCAACTCAATAAGGCCCTTCACAACTTAGCAAGAATCTGTTTCAAAATAAAAAATAAGGCTGGGGTGTAACTCAGAGGTAGAATGCCTCTGGGTTCAATCCCCAGTCCAACAACAACAAAAAACAAAACAAAACTGTATTCTATAAAAGTTCTCTAGGGCCCAACCCAGCTACGTGGTAGAAAATCCTCAGGTATGTTGTCGCTGCTACCACCACATAAGGATCAAAGATGGAAACCTCTATTCTGTACACACAATCATATATGCCAGAAAAGCTTCACTGATTCTTTCAAGCACCAGACCTGTAAAAGAAATATCACAGTAGGCAATTAGGTCAACAATTACTAAATAACAAAATACAGTGGTGTCTAGACTATGTTGACAAAAACTGTACAGGTAACATTCCCCAGTCTACTACCCATTTTGACTCAGTGATGTTTAACATTCAAAAAAAATTTTTTACCCAAAACTCTATTTTTCTCATAGCTTAATTATTAATCCATTTGCTAGAGGCTTCCCCCGCCTTTTGCCTAAAGCAGCATTTTCAAAGGGGTGGTGTGACTTGTTTAGTAAATCCTTATCAAGTTGGCCTCAGGTAAATCCTTTAACCCATCAGAGCAGAAACATCCATCAGGTTAGAGTTCTCATCCTTGGCCAAGACTTCCATTCCACTATTAACTCAAGCCAAAGCCTTCCCATTGGGTCCATACCTTGCATTCCTCAGAATCTTGAACTCCATCAGGCCTGGTCAAAAAGAAAAAAAAAAAAAAAAAAGCGACAATGTTAAGAACACCAGGACATCAAATTTGAAGATTGGCCTTTATTGTGGCTATCAACTAGCTGCCTTCAAAGCTATGATCCCCAAATTTCCAACACTTACAATCTTCTATAGTTGGAAAGTCACCATCTTTCCAACTTTATCCTTTTTGTTTGTGCTTGTGGTACTGGGGATTAACCCAGTCTATTCCTGATCTACACTCCTCGCCCTTTTTATTTTCAAACAGGATCTCCTTACATTATTGAATACTGGCCTCAGAACCTGTGATCTTCCAGTCTCAGCCTCCTAAGTACTGGAGTTAGCAGTGCCCCTGGCTTACAACTGTATCTTTGTTGCATGAATATTGTGAGAATATAATTGTATCTTTTCTGTCAAGGGAGGTAGTTTCACTTAAACGGCCATTTTGTAACCTGGTAGGGACTTACATTCCTTCCCCAAATTAACATCTCATTAAAATTACAGGTGTCGACCCTCCCCCATCTTCCCCTGTAGCTGATCAGGAAGAACAGGAAGCTGTTTAACTCCGCCAATAGGAGTTCTGCGCAGGAGCCTTGCATTAGGGATATAAGACCCACTGGTCTTGGTGAGGTGTGCTCTCTCACACACCTGGGAGCACCCTTTTTTGCAAAAAAGTAAAATCGCCTTGCCAAGCCATTTTCGAACACGTGCCTTTTCTTTAGACACTGGGAAAAGTTATTTCTAATAGTATTGAATAGTATCAATAGTATAGTTTAGAAAAGAAACATCACCGGATACAGGAAGAAATAAACCTTTCAGATTTAAAAATCGAAAGAAGCATGAGGCTGGGCATGGTGGCACAATCTTAAGACTTGGGAGGCTAAGACAGGAGGATTGAAGGTTTGAGGCCAGCTTCAGCAACCTTACAAGGCCCTCAGCAACTTAGTGAGACCCTATTTCAAAATAAAAAATAAAATAGGGCTGGGAGTGTAGCTTGGAGGTAGAATGTCCCTAGCAATCCGAGCACCACAAAGAAATAAAAAGGGACACACAAAATTTAATTGCTGAGACTGAGATTGGGGTTTGAGAACATTTTCTGGTTCTGGGCACTTGCTGAGTTTCCAGTCTTTAAATAGACACTGGCTCTGGCAGCTTCCCCTGGCTTCCTTGACATGCCAGGCTCTCAGCCTGTGGCACTCAGGGGTCAAACTGAATAGTTAAACAGTCTCAACAGGAACTCTTAACACCAACGGCACTGGTAGAACAAAGCCCACCCATCCGGTCGCCAGGGACTGAAGTATTCAGGACAAAGCTGTTTGTGTGCTTTGGACCCAGATGTAGGGCTGAGCAAAAGGAGCCCAGACACGGGCTACATCACACTCCCTTCCTCTTTAAAGCATAAGCGTGGTTAAACCGATGTCCCACTCAACTTTCCCGTCATCAGAGGGTAGTAAGAGTCTCTTACAGCTGAGGAAAAGATGTGAAACACAAGTTTCACATTTCGATGGAAAGCGACTACATGTGCTTAGCACAGCCACACAGATTCCATCACTCACCAAGTCCGAACTTACATCCAGGGCAGCTTCGCATGTGTCTACATCTTGGTGGACAAAAAAGTTCGGTACCTAACACTGTGTCCAAGTTCAGGGGTTTTTCACTAAGGGCAAAGCTGGTCAGGCCTGACTCCCAGTTCGAGCTGTCAGCCGGCCGGGCGCAGCTTCCGCACTCTCTGCGGGGAGGACATCGTGGGCTCCCTCACCCAGGTCTCAGCGCAGCCAGACTCTGCACCGTCGGCTCCCGGAAGACTCACCCCAACCCTCTGAAAACCCAACCGCTGTGCAAAGTGGCAACTGAGAGGCATTTGTGGCGGAGAAATGGCTGTGTGGGCGAAATTACCTCCGTCTGTTGCTAACACTGGAATTACACTGCTCCGCTCGGAAACAGCGCGCTGCAGACCTCTGGTCTCCTTCGCATCCCAAATAGCCCATGTCCCGGTCCCCAGAACTACGGGGCAGGCGGGAGCCAAGTGCCGAGAACTCGGAGGCCGCCTCCACCCACAGGGCGCTGGCGCGGGCTTCGCGGGGCACAGATCCTGGGCACAGAGCCGAGCCCCAGCCCGAGCCCCAGCTCGAGCCCGTCCCGGCACGGGCCACATGGCGAGCGCCCGGGAACTCACTTACCGAGCAGCGCGCGGCGGCCGGAAAGGCAGGACCCCGGCGCAGCCAAGATTAAAAGGGTCCTGGGCCGTCAGCACCGGGCGGCAGCCAACCAAAAAGTTGTCCCGGCGCCCCTCCCGCCCTGCCCCGCCCTGCCCCGCCCTGTCCATCACCCGCCGCGCCCCGCCCATCACCCGCCGCGCCCCGCCCCGCCGCGCCCCGAGGCCCTCGCGCGCCCCCTGCCGGCGCCCGGCGCCCAGACCCAAGGCGAGGAAGCCGGTCCCGAGTCCCGGTCCCGCTGACGGGCCTCCCCAGAGGAAGCGCCTGGCTGGCCCAGGATGCCACAGATTGTTCAGTGCAGCACATGTTTACTGAGCTCCTCTTCGGTGCCAGGTACTGTAATTGGTGCTGGGGGTGTGAAGTCCGGTGAGAAACGGCCCCTGCCCCAAAGTGAGGTACACAGATTGTTGGTACCACCAGAAAGCAGGAAGAGACAAAGAAGGATTCTCCCCAACAGGTTTCAGAGGGATCTTGGTCCTGCTGACACCTTGATTTTGGACTTTCAGCCGCCAAAACTTCAGTGATACATTTCTGTTGTCTTAAGGCATCCCTAGGAAACTGGCACAATGACTGTGGGGGCGGGGGTTGAGGCAGGAGCAAGCCTTGCCTTCCAGGAGTTAAGATTGGCATCTCCTGTTCAGAGGCCCTTGCTTCCCATGTTTACAGTGCTAATGCTCTTGCTGACACTTAGCAGGCTCTCCATACATAACTGCTGAATTAATGATTCTGTATCTTCATGCAGTAGCAGGCACTGGGGATATAATGATGAACATCATAGCGGAGACTCTTTCACTAGATGCGTATAAACTTGAAAGGCATGAATCTGCATGATCATGCCCACATCACCCAAAGCAGGAATTCCCCAGGATGAAAGCTAGCAGGCAGGTTAGGAGTGGGAGGCCTGAGGCCCACAGCAGCAGTCCTAGAGCCCTAGACTCTCGCCCACCCTGCAGGGTGGTCTGCCAGCAGAGAAGCACTGCTAGAAAGCACCTGCATCTCCCAGCCCCACTCTTATATTTGCTTTTACCCTTAACTTGGCCCTGGAATTTTGAGATTTGAGGCATTATAAGAATTAGAGCACTTGAGATCATTTTGGTTAGAAGGATTGTTCACTGAGCGCCTCTTTGGTGCCAGGTACTGTGATTGGTGCTGGGGGTGTGAAGTCTGGTGAGAAATGGCCCCTGCCCCAAAGTGAGGTACACACAGTGAGATTTACATGCTGATAGAGCTCGAGCATAGTGCCGAGAGCACAGCACAAGCCACGGATAAGGATGTAGGGAAGGCTTCTTGGAAGAGAGGTACCTCGCAGAGTCCAGCATCACATGCAGGAAGCCAATAGTACATCAAATTTAAGAGAGCAAAGAACCAAAACAGTTAAGAGAGTTAAAAAAAATTGGGTAGCAGAATAAAGGGGACTTTAATCATGCAGGATTTTCTCTGATGAAGTGGAACTGGCCTTAGGGTATTCTCCAAAGGCGGCATTGCCATGGGGGTACAGGGTATGCTCCATGAGAACTCTGTTTCCTTCTCTACCAAATCCCAAGAAGGCAGCAGAGTGCATGGAATGTATTTGGATAGGGGAAATGACTCTGGGGAGTAATATTTGCCACTTGTCCTCCAAAGCAGTTGCATATTCCTACCTAAGACTCTTCAAGGTTCTGAATGGGACAGTGGTGGGCCTCGTCCCAGGCCAGAGCTCCCCAGGGCCACCTTGAGTGTGAATTTGTTCCCATATTTCCAGGGTCTGGCCTAGGGCTCGTACATGGTAAATGCTCAGTAAACCCTGCTGCTGAATTTTCTTTTTCTTTTTCCTTTTCTCTCTTTTTCTCTTTCTCTCTTTCTTGTACTAGGGATTGAACCCAGAGGCATTCTACCACTGAGTGACACCCCCAGCTCTTTTTTTTTTCCTTCTATTTTTGAAACAGGGTCTCACTAAGTTGCCAAGATTGGTCTAGAACTTGTAATTCTCCTGCCTTGGCCTCCCAAGTCCTGCAATTACTAGAGTACACCATCACACCTGGCTTGAATTTAATTTTCTTTTAACTTTTTAATTTTCTTTTCTCTTCTCTTCTTTTCTTTCTGTGCTAGGGGTTGAACCAGGATCATGTGCATGTTAAGTGTGGTGGGTACCACTGAGCCATACCCCACCTTGGCATTTCTTTCTTGGTATAGGTTGGGCCTGCCCTCCACACAGGTGATAAACTGCTTGCAGAGCAGGAATCCCAGGGCGCTGGGCAGTGTTTGGCTTTCTCTAGCTACTTTTGCTGCTGTTGGGAAGTGCCTTTTCCCCAGCTCCATGTTTGTGTGTGGAGGAACGTGGGCCAGACAATACGCTGGGCTTTTCCTCCTCCTTTCCAGAGAAGGAAGGACTCGATAAAATCCTGTGCTAACATGCATGTTGACAACATGCCTGAGGCAGTCTTGCTGGCTTCCTTCCTCAGCCTCTCCCTGCCTTGTGCACATTGGCAGCTGGCTACGATTCCTCCCTGGCAGGGGTGGGGGAACTGGAGGTAAGTGGCCCCCAAGAAGCCATTGGGAGTCAGCTGGTTCAGTGAGCAGTCAACTGGGTACATTATAAGTGTTGCTAATTGAAACTTTTGTGCTGTTTTTCAGTCCAGTCTGAATGGAAACTAGCGTTTCTCATTAACCCTCCAATAACATGAGTTTACATTTTACTTGCTTTAAGTTTTTGCCCATCACTTGTTTTATGGAGCAAATCTAGCTGGGCACTGTGGCACATGCCTGTAATACCAGTATTTGAGAGGCTGAGACAGGAGGGTCACAGGTTCAAGGCCAGCCTCAGCAACATAGTGAGGCTCTCAGAAACTTAGCAAGACCCTATTTCAAAATAAGTAAGTAAATAAAAAATAGCTGGTGTGGTAGCCCATGCCTGTAGTTCCAATACTTGGGAGGCCGAGACAGGAGGATCACAGGTTGGAGGCCAGCCTCAGCAATTTAGTGAGACCCTGTTTCAAAATAAAAAGGGCTGGGGATTTAGCTCAGTGATAAAATGTCCCTAGGTTCAACTCCTAATGCCAAAAATAAATAAAATAAATAATAATTAAAAATAAAAAGGGATGGGGTATAACTTGGGGTGAGGGGAATGTAGCTTCAATCCCCAGTACTGAAAAAGAAAAAAAATAGAGCAAATCTCTCTGAAGGCTGTAAGCTGTGAGGATTTTCCTTCCCTCACTGCCCAGGGCCAGGGTAAGGCAGGGGCTCCCTATAGTCCACACTAGAACGGGGAGTGGGACGGTCTCCGCTCTGAAGACACTGTCTGGACAGTAACAATGCTGACACTTTAATTCCCATGCTATGTTTTATGTCTGAGTTGGTTCTGAATGTGGAAGGGGAGGAAAGCATGTTGTGCATCACCCTCCCCGATCCTACAGTTGCCCGACCCTTATCTCCAGGAGGATGGAAGACTCTCGTGTTCTCAGTGGGCTGACATCAGACACAGATCTGGGAATTTGCTCTCATGAATTCATTCGCTCATTCATCTCCTCTCATGTCAGTGCACGTTTGAGTGTGCTGCAGTGTACAGTCAGGATATAAAGCAACTGCGGGTATTATTTATGGGTAAGTAATCACTCCAGTCGGGGGACAGCACGTTAATTGGGGTCACCAGGCCATTTGCCATGTGCAGGCCTCTGTGCGGCAGCTCGCCTGTTCCAAGCAGCTGGAGGCTTGTTTTCCAGCCAAGAGAGAATGTCTGCCCTCCCTAAAGCACACTGTTTCATCTGCCCAAGTAAGTCTGTGCAGCTGATCAGCAGGTAGAGGGTGCACAGGTGTGTGTCCCGGAGGCCCTGGGAGATGAGATCTCTTGCTTTTCGTCCCACATGGGTACCAAATAGGCTGGTTTTAAAAATCCCCGTAGAGCCAGGCGTGATGGTGCAAGCACATAATCCCAGTACCGGAGAGGGTGAGACAGAAGAATCGCAGGTTGGAGGCCAGCCTCAGCAATTTAGCACGGCCCTGTCTCAAAACAAAAATCAACAGGGTCTCACTCCCTGAGGCCAGCTTGAGGCGGCAGTGATTTCAGTCTTCACCTTTGTTGACCTTCTTCTCAGTCAGGGCTTATGAGCACCCTCGCCTTGAAACTTCTCACTGGGCTCCATGGCTGTCTCAGTTTTTCTCCAACCTGATGGCTGCTGCCTCAGTCTCTATCACTGGATTCTTTTAGGTCTCTCTCGCTCTCTTTTTAAAAGAAATTTTTTTTTTTGGCACTGGGGATTGAACCCAGGGGCATTGTAACTCTGAGCTATACCCCCAGCCCTTTTTTAATTTTTAATTTTGAAAGAGGGTCTCTGTAAGTTGCTGAGGCTGGCCTTGAACCTCTGATCCTCCTGTCTCAGCCTCCCAAGTAATGTGCTTATTTATTTATTTATTTTGGTCCTGGGTATTAAACCCAGGGACATTCTACCTCTGAACTACACCCCCAGCCCTATATATTTTTAATTTTGAAACAGGGTCTTGCTAAATTGCTGAGGCTGAACTGCAATCTTCCTGTCTCGGCCTCCCAAATACTGTGATTACAGGTGTGCACCACCACACTGGGTAAATTCTGTTTTTGAGGCACCAGTCTGTGGCATTCTGTTGTGGCAGTCCATACCACGTCAGGAGCAAGTTCTGATTTGAGCACTTTGTATAGTGTCAGTGCCCCTCGTCTCTCCTGGCTTGCCTAGCCCTCTCGTCTGCTTTTTTCTTTGCATCACTTTAACCTCCTTTCCTTTCTTTCTTTTTCTTTTAAAGTACTGGGGATTGAACCTTAGGGGCATTTTACCTCTGAGCTATACTCCCAGCCCTATTTTATCTTTTATTTTAAAACAAGGTCTTGCTAAATTTCCGAGGCTGGCCTCAAATCTGCGATCCTCCTGCCTCAGTCTCCCAAGTACTGGGATTATAGGTGTGTGCCACTGCACCTGGTGTATTTATTTACTTATTTATTTTTGTGGTACTGAGAATTGAACCCAGGGGCATTCTACCTCTGAGCTATACCCTCAGCCCTTTCTATTTTTTATCTTGAAATAGGGTCTCATTAAGTTGCTGAGGGTCTTGAACCTGTGATCTTCCTGTCTCAGCCTCCCAAGTACTGGGATTACAGGCATGAGCATTCTTTTCTTCCTCTTCCCTGAAGAGAACACCGGTGCCTTGATGGCAGAGACTTATACCCATAGCACCCAGCAGTGTGTCTGATCTTAGTCTCTCACCAAGTTGTTCAGGGCTCATCATTGGACTGGGGCAAAATTCCACTGTCTAACATTGCTCCAAGTTCTGTAAACAACTACTGGTGCTCAAAGGAAGACAACACTGTCAAAAAGTGAGCTCCAATCACAGTGGTTCCCTGACTTGTATAGTCTCACCTATATTATTCTTAGAATCAATTAGGGATGTAAGCGACTACACTTAATAGAAACCTGATGACAAGGGTTTAACCAAATAGCAATTCTATTTTTATCATGTAACATTTCAGAACAGGTGCAAAAGAACTTAGAGTTTATCTTTCTGTTCAGCTATCCCTAAAATATACCTTTAGTCCTTCTAGGTGACTCATCCTGGTTACAAGATAGTCGCTGCACATTCAACATCTCACCTGCATTCCAGGCAAGGAGACTCACAAGGGTGAAGGGCAAAGGTTAATGTCAACTGAGGTAGTCCTTTAATTTAATTTAATTTAATTAATTAATTTTTTTGCAGTACTGGGGATTGAACCCAGGGGCATTTTACCTCCGAGCTACACCCCCAGACCTATTTTTTATTCTCTATTTTTTGAAACAGGGTCTTGCTAAGTTAAAGAGGGCCTCACTAAGTAGCTGAGGCTGGCTGTGAACCTGGATCCCCCGGGGTCTTAGCCTCTCAAGTACTGCGATTACAAGCGTGCACCACCATGCCTGGCTTGAGGTAGTCCTTTTAAAAGATGCTTTCCTAAACCCAGTGAGGCGGTACATGCCTGTAATCCCAGTACTTGGGAGGCTGAGATAGGTGGATTGCAGGTTTGAGGCCAGCCTCAGCAATTTGGTGAGGCCCTCAGTAACTTAGTGAGACCCTCTTTCAAAAAAAAAAAAAAAGCCGGGCGTGGTGGCGCACACTTGTAATCCCAGTACTTGGGAGGCTGAGACCGGAGGATCTGGGTTCACGGCCAGCCTCAGCTACTTAGTGAGGCCCT
>PVJS01024233.1:0-28874 GCA_004027185.1 Glis glis
TATCAGCCTGTGACTGACCCTCCTCTAAGTTACACAGGTGCTTACCTTCAAGGCGAATGGTGGCAAAAGGGTCCGAGCTAGAGACACAAACTTTATGACAAGGCTTGCTAGAAACTCTACATTTTGTGCTTCTTTCACTTCATCTAAGATTAATCAATTACACAAAAAGATATAGAAAAACTTAAAGCTCAACTAAAGAAAGAATAAAGTATAGAATACAAGCATAAATGGCATTAAGATAGAATATAGTTTAGGTATAGGTGTAAGGTATAGGTGTAAGGTCTAGTTAACCACATTATTCATAGCTTTTAACTTTTAGCATAAGTATAGTTATAGATAAATGATATTAAAATAGAATATAGTTTAAGTATAGATGTAAGGTATTCATAGCTTTTAACTTTTAGCATAAGTATAGTTATAGATAAATGATATTAATCTTTAGCATAAGTATAGTTATAGTCTACATAGGAAAGATATAAATAAAAATAGTTTAATAGTAGATATAGTTAGCCATAATGACATTTATTAGTTAACATAGTATATGTAGCCACATAATATAAAAAAATAGTTAAGATTTATATAAAAAATATATAAAAGGCAGTAAAAAGCCTTTAGGTAAGGTTATGTTTGTCACCTGATAATTGCAGCGCGATATTTCCGAGAACAATGCAAATGATTAAAAGAGCTAAGTTGACATTGTGGGAAGAAACGCAAGTTTGCATGGGATCTGAGTAATTGGGGGGGAACATGTTGTGACCATCTGGACAATGGGTTGTTAATAACTGTGGGTAAATGACTGCACTGTAAAAAGTCCTATGATGTACTAAGTAAAAAATATTTTTCATGATGTACTAAGCAGAAAATTGTTAGTGTTAAGACTTCCTGATGTAAAAAAAAAGGTATAAAAATAAAGTCTGATGCTCGCTGGGCAGAGACAGTGCCTGCAGCTTCACTGAGTCTCCTGTCTCTCATTCCCTCGCTGACCCTACACCTCCTTCAGGGATTCCCCCGGACCCACTGAGGCTGGATCCCAGCACACCAATAAATGTAATAAATAAAAAATGGGAATAAATAAATAAATAAATAAAAAGATGGAAATTTAAAAAAGATATATCAGTCCTAAATTCTATTCCCCTAATGACACAGCTTCAAAATACATGAAATAAAATTGACAGAGCTAACGGAAGAAATAACAGATCGACAACCTGGTTATTTTTACTATCTCTGTCTCAGTAAATTGATACAACAAATAGACAAAACCCAACAAAAAATTTTTTAAAAGATTGGAACAACTATATCAAGCCAACTTGGTCTTACTGACATTTAAACAGCACTACCTCCCAACAACTACGGAATACAAATACTTTCAAGTGCACATAAAACATTCAGCATGCAAGATCCTGTATACCTGACCATAAAACAAGTCTCAAAAAAATAGAAATATGCAGAATATGTGCTCTGACCACACACTGATCACTTCAAATTAGAAAACATTAACTAGATAGAAAATTTCTAAGATATTTGTAAATTAAGCAACACACTTCTAAATAATTCATTTGTCAAAAGAGATGATACAAAAATATTTTTGACTGAATGATAATTTTTGAAAACTGAATTTGTGAGATGGAGCTGATGCAAAACTTATAAGGAAATTATAGATGCATATGTTATTAAAAAATAAAAGGCTTAAAAATTAATTATCTAAGTTAGAATTTTGAGAAGCTAAAAATAGGAATAAATTAAGCCCAATATAAACAGAAAGGGGAAAATAATAAGAAAGAACAGAAATCAATAAAATAAAAACACTAGAAAAAGAAACACCTGAAAAACTGTAAGTCTAGAGGAACTAAGGGGACATGAAAACTAAATATAATGTGGAGTTCTGGATGGGATCCTGAAACAGGGAACAAGCATTAGAACAAAGAAAATCTAAATAAAGCATGGATGTTAGTTCATAATAATGTACATATATTGGTTCATTCATTATGACAAATGTATCATAGAAATGCTAAATTGTTAACAATAAGGGAAACTGGGCTCAAATTGTGTATCCTGTTACATACTTGCAACTTTTATATAAATTTAGAACTATTCTTTTCTTCGTCCACTTCCCATGTCCCCTCATGCATTTCCATCTCCTATGCTGAAGGGGACATCATCCTTCCAATATCATCATCTCCTTCCAACACTTTGTGTCCCTCATTCACTTCCTGTCTTCTTCCTCCCTTCCTTGGTACTTCTTCCCTTCCTATTACTTCTCTGTGTTCCCCTCCCACTTCCTGTCTTCTCCTTCTGCTTTCTGTCTCCCTCATACACCTCCTGTCTTCTACTTCTCATCACCATCATGTACTTCCAGTCCCTTTCATTAAGTTTCCCATCTTCCTCCAACATCTCCTGTCTTCCCTTTCTACTTTCTGTCTCCCTCATATACTTCCTGTCTTCCCCTTCTTCTTCTCATCATCGTCATGTACTTCCATTCTCCTTCACTGAATTTCCCATCTCACTCCAACATATCTTGTCTCCCTCATGCACTTCCTGTTTCCTTCCTGCCTTCTTTGGCTTTTCTGGCCTATTACTTTTCTGTCTTCTTCCACTTCCTTTTCCCTCATATATACCCTGTCTTCCCCTTCTTCATCTATGATAATGTTCCCTGTCTTGAAATCCATTTTGTCTATATTAATATAGCCACATTTATTGGCAAAACATTTATTTTTCATCCTGTCAACATTTTACTTTCTACTTCTCTATATTTTGTTTAAAGTGTATGTCTCCCTCATACATTTCCCATCAGAGTCCACACTTTCGGTCTCCTTCGTTGACTTTCCCATATCCCTTGAACATTTCTTGTCTCCCTCATGCACTTCCTGTCTTCCCCTTCTACTTCCCATCATCACCATGCACCTCCGGTTTCCTTTATTGAATTTCCCATCTCCTTCTGTTGTAGCGCCATGAGTTTTTCCTCAGTTCTTGTCTCCCTGGAAGAAAGATTTCATCCGGAGGATGCAGATAAGGTAGGCATGAAAAAACTTTATTGGATAAATTCCACAGGAGAGCACAGAGCTGGTTAGTCTGTGAGTGGAGTAAAGGAGAGAGAGGGCCAAAAAGAGGGGTCACCTGCTGCATAGCGGGCTTTTTTATAACACCTAAAAGTTGCACCCCTTTTTATATATAGTAATTTGGGTTTCGCTCCACAGCTTAGTGTGACTGCACAGGATTGCTTCATGTGGAAAACCTAAAGCTGCAATGTAATAGTCTCTGACCACAGCTGGATGGGGCAATTCCTGTATTTCCTTTTGGGAAGGCTTTTCTCTGCCCTATTTGTTCCTATCTAGCTACCTAACACTTCCAACATTTCCTGTCTTCTTTCTGTCTTGTTTGATACTTTTTCCCTTTCAAGGACTTTTCTGTCTCCCCCTACCACTTCAGTCTTCCTCCTGTACTTCCTGTCTTCCCTTTACACTTCTTATCACTTTTGTCTGCTTCTAGTCTCCTTCACTGAATTTCTCATCTCCCTCCAAAATTTCTTGTTTCTCTTATGCAGTTGTGTCTTCTTTCTGCCTTCTTTGGAACTTCTTCCTTTCCTATTGAAATGGATGTTTTTTTCGTACCAGGGTTCTTGCCTACAAAGTACAAAGAATGACACTCGCAGACAATAGAAAGGCAAGCAGGTGGTTTATTGTAAAGAGAACAGGGAAGGGAAAAAAAGGAAGATCAATCACCCTTTTGCACAATGGGGACCCCGGCAGCTGCCTTCTGAACACTACTTGGAAGTAGGTCCAAGCCACGCACAATCAATTGTGAACTGCTTTCTCCCAAAGTCCACTCAAGAGTTTCAGGCCTCCCCTAAGGGCTTCGTCAGGCCTTGATATCCAGAGGGTGTCTTCTGGTCATTACCTGGGAGTTGCCTGGGCCAAGTGCCATCAATTACACACCGCTTTCTCTCAAAGCCAACATGACCTGCAACCTGCAGAGAGAGAGAGAGAGAGAGAGAGAGAGAGAGAGAGAGAGAGGCTACCAGAGGGAGGGGTTCCCGAGTAGTTAACCTGGGTAATCGTTTAGGGTGGCTTGTCTAGGGTTTACATGCTTCTTTGAGTTTCCCAGTTGGGGTCCCAGAGGCTATTTCCTGGGATTTAGATAGTGTCCTTCTTTGTGTCGCCTTCTCTCTGTTGGGATCCCAGATGCTATATCCTGGGATCTCCTGGGTTGGCTTATCAAAAACAATTTTTTATCTTGTTAGAATTTTGACATTTTTTATTTTGTTAACACTTGACTGGGAGGTCTGGTCCTTTTGGAAGTTTTGGAATTTAGTTAGCATCTGTTGCCTCTCAGAAAATTAAGTCTTTCCACCATGGCCCTCTGGCCCTATCTGCCTATTTCTTTCTACCACCTCACTATTACTTTTATGTCTTCTCCCACTTCCTGTCTCCCTCATACTCTTCCTGTCTTCCCCTTCTTCATCTATAATGTTCCTTGTCTTGAAATCCACTTTGTCGATGTTAATATAACCATATTTGTTAGAAAAGCATATATTTTTCATCCTTTCATGTTTTACTTTCTTTTTCCCTATATTTTTGTCTCCCTCATACACTTCCTATCTTCCACCTCCCAGCAACACCATACACTTCCAGTTTCCTTTCATGGAATTTCCCATCTTCCTCCAACATTTCCTGTCTCCCTCAGGCACGTCTTATCTCCTTCCTTTCTTCTTTGATACTTCTTCCCTTCCTATTACTCTTCTGTCTTCCCTTTCCGCTTCGTGTCTCCTTCATATGCTTCCTGTCTTCCCTTCCACTTTCCATCTCCCTCATGCACTCCTGTCTACTTCCTGTCTTCTTTGGTGCCTCTTCCCTTCCTATTATTCTTCTCTATTCCCCCTTCCATTTCCTTTTTATACTTTTTATCTGCTTACATCTCTTTTTTGTATATTATAAAATTTAAAAATAAATAAAGATTTAGAACTATTCTTTCCAAATTCAGTTTATGAAGCCAGGATAAGCCTAATTCCAAAACCTGAAAAGAACATTATAAAGAAAAGAAAATTACATAGTGCTATAGCTTACATCTGGAATGTCCCCCAAAGTTTTGTTTGTCAAAGGCTTGGTTCCCAGCCCACAGTGCTATATTTTAAGAGGTTGAACCCAGTGGAAGGTTGTAAGTCATTGGTTGTGTGTGCTCTTGGAGGGAACTATGGGACCCCAACCTCTTTCTTTCATTCCCAGCCTTGACATAAATAACTGCTCTGCTATGTGCTCCCATCATGATTTGCTGCCTCACCACAGGCCCAAAAGGAAGTGGGTCAACCAATGATGGACTGAAACCATGATCCCTTATAAATATTTCTACTTTAGAAGTTGATTATCTCAGGTATTTGCTACAGTAATGGAAAGCTGATCAACATAGACCGATATCATTCATTCATTATGTGTGTGTATGAAAAATAATGGAAAATGACAAAACACAATTTATTCCAGAAATACAAGCCTGATTCAACAATCGAAAATCAACCCATTCAATTCGTCAGATTAACAGAATAAGGGAAAAAGTCATGTGATTATCTTAATAGGCCCAGAAAAGACATTTGACAATATCCCTAATGAAAATCATCAGCCAACTAGGAATAGAAGGAAACTTCTCATTCTAATAAAGGCCATCTATGAAAATGCCACAGCTAGCAACATACTTACTAATGAAATATAGAATACTTCTCTTAATGTCATGAATAAGTACAGGATGTTTTAAAAACCCATGAGCTATCTGTACTTTTAAAAAATATGTGTGTGTATCCCTAAAATATTTCACTTTAATTTAACATTTATTGGGTACTTAGTAGGTGAAAACAGCTGACAGGTGTTGGAGATTTGATTTTTTAAGGTAAAAATCAGTCAAGAAGCTGGGCATGGTGGCATACGCTTGTAATCCCAGTACTTGGGAGGCTGAGACAGGAGGATCTGGGTTCACAGCCAGCCTCAGCTACTTAGGCCCTTTGCAACTTAGTGAGACCCTGTTTCAAAATAAAGAATAAAAAATAGGGCTAGGGGGTGTAGCTCGGAGGTAGAATGCTCCTGGGTTCAATCCCCAGTATTGCAAAAAAAAAAATTAGTCAAGAGATTTTTAAATAAATTAAAAAGTGAAATACTCATTAAAAGGAACTAACATACAATATAATATATACTACAAAGCCAAATGAGGCAATAGATGATAAATAGCTCCAGATTTCAGAATCCACATTGTGTAAGGTATAGATTGACATATTAAGGAATTTAGATTTTTATTCTACAGACTATAGGGTTTTCTTGTGCCCTGTTTTAAGGTTTTTGAGCAGAATGATAGTACAATATAGAGATTCTACAATCAGCATCACCAATATCACAATTTGAAAATATGTTATTGTAGTCAAGGCACTCATTTTATGTCAAAGCAACCAATGATCAGAAATGTTGAATGATTTTCTCAAAGCTATAAAGCAAATCAACAGGAATAGATCATGGAAAGTTAGTGCAAAGATATAACAGAATACAATTTCCCTCAACTGTAGTATTTTTACTGCCCTGGCTACGAGTTAGGTATCTTGAAGAGCAAAGAACTAGGAACCAGAGTTGGTTTTATTTTCAACAGCTCAATAAGGTCAGAAAATAACAGTGAAAATCTGTCATGGAGGATGGTAACCATGGAAGTAGAGAAAGGCTGGAGGAAAGGGGGAGGGGAAAGGGTTAAAACTGACTACAAGGAACAGATGGTTCTCCACTGCATTCCCACCTCCCTTTCTTTCTTTCCTACACTCCCCCACCCACCCATCTAATCATGCACACACACACACACACACACACACACACACACACACACACACACACACTTCATCAGCTCCCTACCGACTGGCAGTACTGACAATTAATCCAGAATAAGAAATCTGTCTTGTTTCCATTTTCAGTGGCTAATTGGAAAGCCATCCACTGGCACAAATATAAGCAGATGCAGAAATTAATAATGATCCAAGTAAAAACAGATTAGATGCTGATAGCAAGCTGATGATAATGAGCCATGATGGAAGGGCCTGCGAATTTCTCAGTGGGCAGGTTCCAGAACCATGATACTCATCCTAAAAAGTGAATCCTACAGTCAGCAGGAGAGTTAAGTCAGATGGATTCAGGTAACAAAGTCCTTTCAGTCTCATGAATGATTGTCCCTACCTCTTTAATGCAGCACAGAAAAGACACGTGTCCAACTGGAGAAGTCTGGGGTCAGTCTACACAGAGGGTCTGAATCTTAGTCCCAGAGAAAAATAATCAGAGTCTCATAGAGTGATAAATCAACCCAGTTTGTCTCTGACTATACCAATTAGCAATGAAAGCCCTACATCCTGGGATATCCTCAGCCCCAGGGAAACCAGGACAAGTAGTTGATCATCCAAGCTTGAGAGAGTCAGAGAAAAGGAAGTTTCCATTTCCTTCCTCTGGGGTCCATTGCAAATAGTAAATGATGAGAATTTTCCCTTCCACTGGTCTAGTAATACTCAGAGTTTAGTGTTATTTTCTCTCTTTCACCCTCCTCCCCTGGATCTTCTGTTTCCTTTATTCAAAGAGAGGATATGACAGAATTGAACATGAGGAAGTAAATTTATCTTCCTGGCTCTGGTTTCCAAAAGCTGATGCCCCTGGAGGGAAAAGAAAGCAAGGCTTTGCGTGCTGCCTATTAGTGAGTCTCCGGGAGATAACAAATATTGGAGAGAAAATAACTGTGAAGGTGTTCTAGACCAGGAGAGCAGAGACAGACTATCAGAGATCCCTGTGCCCCAGCCTAGTACACAAGTAGAGTCACCAAAGTTAAAGTGGCCATGGTAACGGGGACAGAGACAATATTCATGCACAGATGGCCAAGAACCAGACAGAAAGATGGGTACCCTATAGGACACCTACACAGACAAAAAAACATTGAGGCACAGTCTTGCTCTACCCCTTTATATGGGGTCCATATAAGCCCCTGGAACTGGGCACGACTCCACAGGGAACAGTAACCCCTAGGGTAATTGACTAAAATTACATTAAGGTTTGAAATAGTTAAGTTATAAAAAAATGACAGTTGCATTCTTCGCATATCTGATTCTATACCCTGAGATTCATTCATCATACAGCATCCCACAGTGGAAAGAACAGAGGATTTAGAATCTGAGACCTGGCTTTGAGTCTCCTGTTAATTATTGGGAAATTCTTCATCCCATCTTACAAAGTTCTTTGCTTCATTTTCTCATTTCAGCCTCCAGGAAGAGGAAGGACAGCTGGTATTATCACTCATGGCCTCCAACAGCTGTTAAATCTTCCCTGAAACTTCTGCAAACCAAGCAACGCTGATCTTTACAAATGACCCCACATCATCCCATCTTACACTCATCCATGGTACTCAAGGATGACAAGCTGAATGAGTGCTGGCATCTCTGATCTGAAACTCAATGAAGAGCCCCCTTTACACCAGGAAATACTTTTTTATTGTAGAGAGTGGTCACGATGTGCATAGTCAACCTCCACGTGTGAGCTGCCCCTGGTGCTCTTGCACTGGTAAACATCTTTGAGCTGCACAGCCTCCTGGCACTGCCTCAATGCTGAGCTCTGCATGATGTCCGAATGAGGATTGTTTTCTTCCAGGTTCTCCCTCTCGACAAGTGAGTACACTCACCTATGATGCTGTAGCCTCAATCAGAATTTCCTAAGTAAGGATTTATTCTGAAGGCATAATATGTTAAAACTAGCCAGAGCCTTTGATGATCAAATAGGTTTGGCAAATTCCAGTAAAAGAAATGTTGAGGGGGTTTTCTTTATGATGGACCTCCAGAGCCTTGAAGCTACTACTGTACACTAAGAGTCTTCAAACGAGGAAAGAGGAATGCAGTTTGTCCCAAGTTTCTGTGACCCAAACTAATGTACAGTCCATGCTTCCTAGACTGTGAGGAATATACTGTGCTCTCCTCCCAGTTGCTGCAGCTGTTTCTTCCCCTTGGTTTCCAGAGTAGCCCATCTTCACAGAGCCCTCTTTCCTCTCAAACAGCACCTCTCAATCAACTACCCAGCAAGCATTGGGTCAGTAGACTTTGGAATATGGTTAAGACTCTGAGGCAGGATGATGTAAATGGCTGAGTGCATAGTGTGTTCTTATCTACAGTTGTGATTGACAACATTGGCTGCACATTGTATGGGTTTCCTATGGCTGCTATAACAAATTAACACAAACTAGGTCGCTAAAAACAACAGAAATGTATTCTCTCATGGTTCTGGAAGCTAGAAGTCCAAAATCAAGGTGCACTTCTGAAGGGCTGTGAGGGTCTGTTCCATGCCTCTCTCCCAGCATTGGATGGTTGCCTGTAATCCTTGGCATGCTCCGTCTTGTATTACTACATTCTCTGCTTCCTTTGTTTCATGGCACTCCCCCTGTGTCCCTTCACATTGTTTTGACTTTGTACAAGTCTATTTTTCCAACTCTTTTCCTCTTTTAATAGGGACACCAGTCATATTGGCTTAAGGGCCCACCATATTCTTGACTAGCTACAATCCATAATGAACCCGTTTGCAAATAAGATTATATTCTGAGGTTTGGGGAAGGACATGAATTTTAGGGGGTGGTGAGGGGGCACAATTCAACCCAGCATGTCACCTAGGGAGCTTTTTAGAGTTCACACCCCAGACCAATTGTAACAATCTCAATGTCTGGGAATAGGACCCAAGCATCAGTATTTTTTAAAGACCTTCAGGTAATTCCAATGTATATCCAAGTTTAAGAAGAACTGTTCCAAGGACTTTACATCTATTGTCCCCTTTCGTCCTCATAAAAAAACTGTGAGATACTATTAGCATCCCCACTTCAAAGATGAGATCTCTGAGACATGGAGAGATTTAAATAGCTTGGCTAAGTTTACACAGGCATTAGTGGTTGAGGTGGGGTTTGGACTGAGACATTTAGCTCCATAGCCTATTCAGATTCATAAGCTGAGCTTTACCTAGCAGCTGAGCTCTGATAGAAGACACTCCTGGCCACCTCAGCAAGTGAAAGGTTAAACTGGCCTCCATGAGCCTTTCTTGGGGAAGCAACCTCCTTTCTGGCTTTGATCCTAGCCCCACTCTTCCCTCTCCTCCCAACACATCTCCTCCATCTGGCACCACTCTGGGAGTAGGAAGACAAAAGTTTTTCTGAATCGCCACTTCCAGCCCTCCATGCAACGGCAGCTTTTAATAGCAACTACTGTGCTCAAACAACAACAAAAAAAAGAGTCTCTTGTTACCATAATGAGAAAAGTAGCTCAAAGCCAAGGACATTGTCATAGCTCTGACCAATGAGTATGGAAACCCCTGGGAGGGGACAGGGCCATCTGAAAGATAACCCAGCAGGAGGGTTGGCTGTCACACGTTGGGGTAGCTCTGTGGCCAGTTCCCAGTGCTGCAGCACTGTGTGTGTGTGTGTGTGGGGGGGGCAGGCCAGTCCTGCTCCCTGCCTGCAGACCCTGCAGGCAGTTCAAACTTACTATTTTCAGAAGTCTGAGCAGCACCACCTAGGGGATGTTGTCAACAAGCAACTTTATTTTTAACTCCTTTTGTTCCTTTAAAATATATTCACAAGGAAACCGAATCACTCATACATTGTTCATGGAAAGGGAAAATGTTATAGCCACTCTGGGGAAAGTTTATTAGCTCCTTAAAAAAACAAGACATGCAACCACCATATCACCTTAGCAATTACTCCACTAGGTATTTATCCCATAGAAAGGTAGGTAAGCTCACAACAAAAATGTGGATACAAATATTTATAGCTGTTTTATTCTTAACAGCCCAAAACTGGAAACATCCCAGGCAGGGAACCTCCTGGGTGGAGGAAACTTCTACCTGGAAACCTGGATACCTGGAAACCTCCTGGGTGAAGGTTAAACAAACTGGTATATCCACATCATGGAATACTACTCTACAATTAAAGGGAAGAAACCATTGGCACACACAACTTAGATAGATCTCCAGAATTAGGTAGGGTGGAAAAAGGCAACCCCCAAAGCTTGCATATCATATAATTCCATTCATATAAAATTCTGGGAGGGGGCAATGTTAGGGATCAAATCCAGGACTTTATGCATGCTAGGCAAGTGCTCTGCCACTGAGCTATATCCCCAGTTTCTTTATATAAAATTCTTGAAATGACAAAATCACAGAAAGAGAGAGTAGAGTAGTGGTTGTCAAGGGCTAAGGAGGGGCTAGAGGAAATGTGATTAAAAAACCCAGGGCAACAGGAGGGGACCATATGATGCTGGACATATTCTACATCTCAGCTGTATCAATGTCAACATCCTGGTTGTGATATTGTATCATAATTTTGTAATATGTTGCCCTCAGAGGGGAAACTGGATAAAAGCACACAGGGTCTCTGCTGTATGATTTCTTGGGTGGGAATCTGCAATTCTTTCAAAATAAAAGCTTTTTTAGGTTTCAGAATGTATTCAGTGAAGAAAATTTGCCTTTATCCCAAGATGAAAACCTGGCAGGCTGCAAGATCTCCCTGTTTGTCTTTAGTCCTAGAGTCATCATGCCAGGAAACAGGCCCCATTACTATCTAGATTGCCCTCACCATGTCATAATCAAATCTCCAAAATTAATTTCAAATCAAACATTCTCTCTTTCCTCAACATGCAGGATGAGGTGTGGTCAGCTTCCCTTCTCTCACTCACCCCCTCCTCCTTGTAAATGGGAAAAAGAGGGGAGAAGATTCCAGAAAGTTCTCACATGTGGGTTCTGAGATGGTTCCTCTTTGCTTTCATTAATCTTTGGAGATCTGCCCTGTTGCCTCTGGGCCTGGGGAGAGGCAGAATATTAGGGCAGGAGCACATGGCAGAGGAGGCAGCTCACGTTTTGGCAGCAGAAAAGCAAACAGAGAGGGGTCAGGGCCCACCCCCAGTGACTTAACTTCTCCCCACCCAGCTCCACCTATTAAAGGTTTGACCACCTCCCAGTAGCACCACAGGCTGAGGACCAAGCCTACAATATAGAGCTTTTAGAGGATATTTGAGATCTAAACCATAACATGCCCCTTCCACTGAGACAGGAAGGCCAGAATGCTTGTCACCTCCATGGAACAAGGAGACTATCATACAGGGGAGTAAAAAAAGACTGATCCCTTTTCCAGTCCAGAGGCTGGTGGAAGAGTTACAGGAAAGCATGTCCTCATTTCTGCTCTCTCAGCTTGGCAATATATAAGTAAATCTAACATATAAGGAGATGCAGCCTCTACTCCTTGTATAGACTCTGGAGAAAGAACTTGCTGGCTGCCTTACACGAGCCTAGAGCCAGGCAACACAATTTGGCAAGGCAAGGAGGGACAGAAAGATGGAGGGAGGCTCTGTGGTTTCCATGTGTGCTGGCGAGAACCAGGGACCTGCTGAGATCAGCAGTGGTAGTGTCCAGTGATCACAGCTTCAGGGGTAGCTGTGAGAGAAGATACAGAGGTCAGCCAGGAGAGAAGCACTTGACTGGGTCAGCCACATTTTTGAGGTAGAAACCAGCACAAAGAGACATCAATCTTTCTCGGGTCCTGCCCGAGAGTGGCACAGACTGACAGGGGAAAATGAGCGTTGACGGCTCGAGAAACACCCACCACGAACCGGGAGAATATGTCGAGCAAAATCTCGTTTATTTAGGAAGACAGGGCAGTTTTAAAGTGAAACCCATAAAGGAACCCCCGGGCAGTAGGGTGTGGCCCAATGGCACACAACGGGTCGGGTCATACGCCCCCTATAACCTATCATAGCCCTCTTGAGGCTAGGTGGGGCGGGTCTGCCAGCGCCATCTTTGCTATTGATATGCTGAATCGCTGAATTGCTGAATCGCTGCCACGTGGAAGAGGCCCGGTACTCTAGAGCAGGCCTCTGCTAGTTCACCAGGCCCTTTCATGGCACCGAGTAAAGGGCCCCGCAAATCTTCAACCACAGCCCCTACATCTGAGGACCCTGCTCCTTCTACTACCATGAGGTCACAAGAGCTATAGCCCTCCCACTCTCCCCACAATAGATGTCTCCATACACCAGATGTCATTTGAAGAGGACACACAGTAGGAGGGAGGAAGCAATCTGAGATTCGACACATTTTTTTCCCTAGAAAGAGTGAGCATTCCTTGAAAGCTCTGTTTGAAGAATCAAATCAGACATTCACTAAATTCAAATTAGCATTTAGTTTTTTCTTTCTATTTGGGGGTGGGGTGTTCAGGGAATCATGAATTAAACTGAAACAACTATAAACAAAATATAGAAATTGTATTTTCTCTTTGTTCCCAACCTGCAGTGAGAATGAAATATTCCAAAGTCATTCTGCCAGCATGCACGTTCTTGTGAGGGCAACACTCCTGGATTATTTTCAGAATTTGCAAAATACTCATATAACAGTTGAGGACAGAGCCTCTTTCCCTGGACTACAGAGAAGTGAGTTACATAGCAATGTGTTATTGATTTGTTATTCTGGCTGTATATAAATGAAATTTTAAAACTCAAATTGATTTCATTTCCAGTCAGTAAATATCCAGGTGGCTTGCCGCATTAATTGGAATTGATGTGGGGGTTAATGATTTTGCCCTCTGACTTCCACCTCTTCAGAATCTGATGCCTTGATATTCCTGCTGATAGTGCTGTGAGGTGTGGAGGTGGGGGGACAGGAATGGATCAGGAAGCAGAAGCCCATGAATCATCCGAGAGATGAATTTTTTACAACCCCACCCCATGCCTGAACCAGGTCCATTATCATGCCGGCAGCCAGGAGCAGGTGCACTGGAGTGACATGGTGAAGCAAGGTGGAAATCAATGAAGCTCCATCATGTGCAGAAGGAGAGGGTTCTCTCTCTTCAGGACCCAAGACCTCCCGACACAGACTTTACCCTAGGAAGGAACCAAGAGCTGCCCATCCCCTAGATGCCCAGACAGAACAAAGCTCCAGCCACAGCCAAAAGCCATTCCAGGATGGGGTTTGTCACTTTGCAGTAGGGCAGGGAGAAAAGAGGTGTTGGCCCCAAGTATCAGAGGCCCCATTGACTTCAGACACTCGACAGACAGATGGACTTGTTAAATTCCTAGGAGAAGTGAATTTCATAAGAGACTGTCTAGCATACTAAGATCTGGCTATCAGCTGTCACCCAAATGTTTCTCTAAATAGAACATATGGGGTTAACTGCATGATTCATGCCAGCTCCTCTGAGGGTGCAGGCAGAATTGTGTTTGACAAGGAGTTTGAAGGCGAGGTTACTTGGAAGCCATTTGCAAAAATTAGGTGAGAAACATCCCTCATCAGCTGCCTGGTGCTGTCAAATTGACTCCAAATATTCTTTTTTGGACTAAGTGCCAAATACTTGACTGATAAATGCTTTACAAATACCTCCTTGGACCTGGAAATAAATGCTGCGGGGTGGGAGAGACCGCAACAGAGCAGCTCCACCAAGAAGCAGGTTTATTTAATGGCCCATGTTCAAAACAGTCAGTCACTTCCACAGTCTTCAAAACAACCCCAGGATAGATTTTTCCCCCCTGAAACAATGCTATAAATAGTGTCCAGAAGCTGAGCATGGTGGTGCAGGACTGTGACCCCAGTACTTGGGAGGCTGAGACAGGAGGATCTCAGGTTTGAAACCAGCCTCAGGAACTTAGCCAGACTCTCAGCAACCTGGCAAGACCCTGTGTATTGGTCAGGGTTCACTAGACTAACAGAATTCACAGAATGAGTATATGGAAAAAGGGATTTATCAGATCAGCTTACAATGTAGTCCCAAGTTCCGACTGCACGTGGAGAGTCAGAGGAACCAGTAGCTGGTCAAGCAGTCTAAGAGCTCTTCAGAGAAACGATGGTGAAGTTTCAGTTCGAAGGGCTGGAGGCCGACGATCTCAGACGAGAGCAGAAGATCAAAAAGCTCTTCAGAGAAACGGCGAAGCTGGAGGCCGACGATCTCAGACGAGAGCAGATACATTTTCTTCGGAAAGAGTCGTGCATCCCTCTACGTGGCTTTCTCCTTCTTTTATCTAAGTCCTGCACCTATCAGAACCCTGCTGCCTACATTTAGGGCAGGACTTTCTGTTTAATCTGCTGTTACACACCAAAGTCACATGATCTTGGGTGTGTCATGATCCGGTCAAGTTGACAAATTAGATTAACTATCACACCCTGTTTCAAAATAAAAAATAAAAAGGACTGAGAGTGTAGCTTGGAGGTAGAATTCCCCTGGGTTCAATCCCAGTACCACAAGAAAAAAGTGTCCAGAATCCCAAATACATATCCAGTGTCCATAGCACCAAGGAGGCTCCTGTGATGACATGGGAAATTATACTTGTGTTGGAATCAGCTCAGTCTCCTTCTAACTACATAATCTTGGATAAATCACTTCTCTGAGTCTTAAAATAAGGATCATGTTAATTGCCAACAGACCTACTTCATTCAGTGAACCATGTGTCATGAACTACAGGAAGAGCTGAGGCTTTAAAGTTTAAAGGGCATCTTTTCCTAGGCTTTGCACTCCTGGTTCTCCCTTCCTGTGCACACTCAGGCAAGTTTCTCCCAAAAGGTGATAATAGATAACAACTATGTGCTGTATATCTCAAAAAGCTAGAAGAAAGACCATTGAATGTTTTTGCCATGAAGAAGTGAGGTGACAAAGGAGAGATATATCTTTAACCTGATTTAAACATTATACAACATATACATATGTCAAAACATCACATGGTACTCTATTATTATGTACAATTTGTATGTTTTTATATATCAGTTTTAAAATAAATAATTTTTAAAAATCTGATCACAATGAAAGATTCATTCAGAAAACTCTAGATTCCAACAAGCCTGGATAATTCCTAACTGTACCATCAACCAGCTATCAACTTTGAGTAAGTTATTGCCCTTTCCTTATCCATAAAAACAATGGCAGCTTCATATGCTGCCATGAATATTAGATGATAATATATATGTAAATCTATTAGTACACTACCTGGAACAAAAAGTTCAATGCAGGTAGTTACTGTGCTGTTGTTGTTTTAAATTAATAAAACAATTTATGGTAAGAATAGTGAACTGAAACAATGAACAGTACTTAGTAGTGATTAATAATTATTATTTTTCTTTCATTAGCATAGAATCTTTAAGGAACCTTAAAGAGAGAACTAAAATAAAATGTGATAAAGAAAAGCATAGGCCTTATAAAACACTATGGAACACACAGAAAGAGACTTTTTATCTAAGGTAGATTGGGGGCCTTCAGGAAGGAGGTGGCATTGGGCTGAGGAGGAACCTGAGCAGGATGGGGAACTGAGGCCATTCAGACAAAGGAAGACTGATCAGAGGCTTGGAACTTGAGTTGTTTGTGGCATGTATGGGGAATAACAACAACAACAACAAAGAAAAACAAAAATGATATGGTTAAGACCCAAAGCATGAAGTAGAAGACCTGAGAAAAAATCATTACTAGAAGAAAAGGTTAAAAGGCAGATAGATTGGGATCAGATTATAGTGGATGTTATGGCTTAGATGTAGGGTGTCTCCTGAAAGAGGTCATGTATTGATGCAGGGATGTTTGGAGATAAATGACTTAATTATGAGGGTTCTGATCTCGTCAGTGGATATTAATCCCTAATGGTTTAATGGATTTATTATCCCTAATGGATTAATGGATTTATTGGGTGGTAAGGTAGGCAGGTAGGGTGACTGAAGAAGGTGGGTCACTGGGGTTGTGGCCTTGAGGAATCTCTCTCTTTCTCTCTCCCTCTCTCTCTCTTTCTCTCCTTCCAGCCTCCATGATGTGAGAGGTGAACCCTTACGCTCTTCTCTTTCTGCTTCCCACCACCATGCCCTAAGGTCAACAGACTGCCCAACCTAACATGAACTGCAACCTCTATAGAACTGTAAGCAAATAAATCTTCCTTCCTCTAAGTTGTGGTCTTCGGGTATTTTAAGTCACCACAGTGAGAATGCTGACTGAAACAGTGAGCTTTCTATACCAGACTAAGAATTTGTGTTTCACATTTGGGCCAGTGTATCTCAAAATGGAACCAATAGATTATCTCCACCAAAATAATCTAGAATGCTTGTTAGAGAAGCAGGTGGTCTCTACCCCACACTTACTGCAGCATTACTTCTGGGAGGAATGCTCAGGGACTTACTTATTTCACACTAAAGTCTGAGAATCATTAATAGAGACAGTGGAAGCTGGGTGTGGTGGCAGACACTTGTAATCCCAGTACTTAGGAGGCTGAGACAGGAGGATCGCAGGCTCGCGGCCAGCCTCAGCTATTTAGGGAGGCCCTCCACAACTTAGTGAGACCCTGTTTCAAAATAAAGAATAAATAATAGGGCTGAGGGCATAGCTCAGAGATAGAATGTCCCTGGGTTCAATCCCCAGTACTACAAAAAAAAAAAAGACAGTGGAAGTTGAAAGCTACAGTAAAAACTGATTTAAACATAGGAAAAGCCAGGTGAGGTGGCACATGCCTGTAATCCCAGTACTTGAGAGGCTGAGACAGGAGGATCACAGGTTAGAGACCAGTGTGTAGTATCTTAGTGAGACCCTGTTTCAAAATAAAAAATAAGCTGGGCATGGTGGCACATGCTTGTAATCCCAGTACTTGGGAGGCTGAGACCAGAGGATCCAGGTTCGCTGCCAGCCTCAGCTAGTGAGGCCCTCTGCAACTTAATGAGACTCTATTTCAAAATAAAGAATAAAATATAGGGCTGGGGGTGTAGCCCAGAGGTAGAATGCTCCTGGGTTCAATCCCCAGTACCACCAAAAAATAAATAAAAATGAAAAATAAAAATGACTGGGGGTGTAGCTCACAGGTAAAACTCCCCAGGTTCAATAAGGAAGGAAGGAGGGAGAAGAAAAGGAGGGAGGGAGGGAAATATGACTGACAACTGTATAGTGATGCCTAGGAGAGGGTAGGGCCTGGAGACAGGAAGGTGAGCAGGGTGACGCAGACAGGTGCTGAACAAAGGTACTGCAAGCCAGAAGGCAGCCAACATACGAGGCATTAGAATTAGGAGGTGGCAGGCTAAGGACATCAGAGTCAGGTCAAAATGCAAGGGATGTGTGGTTGGAAGAAGAGTCCTGGAAACTTTTAGTTCTTTCTGGAGGAACAGAGTAAATGAGTAAAATAAGACATTAAACAGAGATAAGAAATCCATGGACAGATTTGCAAGAACAGTTCAAAAATCATGTTAAATTGCTTAGGAAATTAGATGTAGACAGATGGCAGATATTATCTTCTTTTGAGAGGTGGAAGCTACTGATGGCTGTAAATGACAAAGCGCTGCTTCCTTTATTTGGCCTTGAGAGAATCCGTTAGAAATCCCACCAGCAGGCCAGCAGCCCAAACAATAGAGAAAAATCAATGTGCCCTTCACCTTGCGATCTAGGACAAGAATGAGAAAAGAGGTTGACCCTACTACCGGAAAAAGTAACTTCACCTAATAATATAATGAGCCCCCAAAACTGTCAGACATTTCTATAGGAAAAATAATAATGAGAAATAGAGATACTCTTTCTTAGGTAAGGCAGACTAAAGCCAAAGCTAGAGAGGGCAGGGCAAGTGGGACGAGCAGCTCCTTTCTATTTCCTCTTCCATTCTTCTTGAAATCTCTTACCATTTTTTTCCAGCCACCCAGCTATGTGCATGTTATTTCATTAGAATATGAATGAGAAGCCCTTTGGGAGAATTTTATGCTGTCATGGCAACAGTTACCATGGCAACTGTTAATTAATTGGATACTGATGAAGTGGAGGAAGGAAAAAAAGCCAAACAGAACGGATACAACTCTACAGGAAGTCATGGTGTGTAGTAATTACATGAATTTCATTCAGCAAAGGCATGCAGTGGGTCATAAATGCAAATATCTCCCCCTCAGTCACCACCTACTTAGAGAGGCCTGCTTTCAGATCAGACAAATGTGAATGAGTGGCTCCAGCCTTGTCCATTCAGAAACATATATGTCTGCCCTGGTACGGTCAGATTCTCTAGGAGATAAAACCTCATTCTAATATAGGTAATCAGCTGATT
This sequence comes from Glis glis, assembly GCA_004027185.1. Taxonomy (NCBI): domain Eukaryota; kingdom Metazoa; phylum Chordata; class Mammalia; order Rodentia; family Gliridae; genus Glis; species Glis glis. Next base: position 19,034 of record PVJS01024233.1, read on the forward strand.
CTACTAAGGGTAGCCCCATGATCAGCAGCCCAAAACCATAAAAATTATTGCCTTTGTGCCCCTGTTAGAGCAAATGTACAACCTAAGAGGAAAGTGAAATGTGGGCCTGTGGAGCCGTTCAGATATGAAGTGTCCTCAGATGTAGGCAGGGGAAGTTTGGTTTGTCACCACCAACTCGAGATGGCACAGTGGCTCCTACACAAACAGATGGTTCACAGTTCAAAAAGAACACCAGTCTGGGGGTGGGAGAGGAAGCTCCAAATAGGAGAGGTCCTGAAAGAAGCTGTTACCAGTCAGCCTTCTGCTAAGAAAGTCAAGTGGAGAGGGAGGTAAGAGAGTTGCTGAGACATTTTTCTGGAGGATTGTCCTCCCACATTTGAAACCAAGGGAAAACATGAATAAACCTAATTTCTCTTGCTTTTAGTTACTTTCTTTCATCAATAATTTTAGCGATCACATTGCTAAGGAGTATATTCCCATTAGCTTTGCTACAAGCAACACTCCAACAAATACCACTAAACACTATTCTTGTGGAGGCAGATTTGATATTTGGGCCTCCTGCCGCCTCACAATTGGCACCTCATGAATTAACTCCTCTTTTGCAAAACATATTGTTTCAGTGATTGGCAGAGTGTGCAGCAGGCAAAACAAGCCTCATTTGGTCACCCCTTCACCCCACCTCTACTCTTTTTCCTCAAATTTCCAAATTGTATTCAGATCCCAGGGAACTGGGGATTTGATCTCTTGATTTTGTTTTTGTTTTGTTTTGTTTCTTTTCAAAATTTCTGCTTCACTTGCTGGTTGAGGCTAAAGCAAAGGAAGTAGTTAGGAAATGTTTGGCAGAGTTCAGAAGCCCTCCCATGACACCCCTCCTTCCAAGAAACCTGGGCAGAATGTTCCCCAAACTAGTGACTTTCATACCTGCAGGCAAGATTAGATGCCAAACTCCAACTTCTGTTGAGCTTTCTACCATGTCTTCCTCCTAACCATTATATTTACAACTTTTATAAATAAAAGAATTGGGAGTGTGTTGTAGTTTGGATTTAAAATGCCCCCCAGTCCTCATGTGGTAGCAAGGCAGCCATGTCAGAGGGGGGACTTGGTTGCTTGGGAAGGGTCCCTGAGCACAGTGTTTTCCCAGGGCTGCTGTGGCTGTCCACATCTCTATCCTCTGGTGCCATGAGTTCACATAAGTGCTCACCCTCTCTCTCTAGTCTCCACCATGATGCCCTGAGGACCTCCAACCCCAGCTCCTGCTTGGAAGTCTATATACATATACTCTTCCCTGAATATAAGGACTAAAACCTTGAGCAAATAAATCTTTCTTCCTCTAAGTTTTATGTGTCCGGTGTTTGGGTCACAGCAGTGAGAATGCTGACTGAAATAGAGTGTTTGGAGATAGGATGCTGAAAGCAACCCCTGAAGCTGCAAATTCAACTACTAACTCGTGCTGCTGGATGATGGAACTTCACCTCCTGCAGCAACATTGCCTTTCTGCCTTAATAATCTGAAAAATCTATGCCCTTCTAACAATCATGTAAGCATTAAAAAAAAACTCTACCTATGACTTTTATTAATATAATTAATATAAAACCACCTTGTCACTCAGAAGCCCTGGGCTAGGTGCCACCCAAACATTTGCCTGTTTTAAAGATTTTATAACCTGAGACCAAAATGGCCAATTAACAAACACAGGAAGAAGGAGGAGGAGGAGGAAGAGGAGGAGAACAACGAAGACGATGACGACAACAACGACAAATAAACCTAACTTGTCTATACCTCCCCCTGGGAGAGAAATTCTAAGCCACCAAAGATTACTCAAATTCCTCTTCTAAGGAATTCCCTTTTTAGGTTCTCAGCAGCCCATCACACTGAGCCCCAAAGCTAATATTTCCAATATGAATCCTATCTGGTCATCCAAAAAAGGAGGAGCACCTTGTCATTTACTCAGTCAGACATTCCAAGAGAGCCACCCCCCCATAGCCAATTACTGTTTTGTTAATAGAACTGAAAACACAGTGGATGAAGGGACAAGAAGAAAGCCATGCCTGAGTCAATGATCTGTTTCCAATAATAATCCATGCCAACTGGTCTGACTTTTCTACCTTCCTGACAAATATCCAAAGCACCTACAAGAAGGAACACAAGAAAAGCAGATTCCTACGTGATAATATGCATAACATATGTAATTTGCTGCTTAAATGATTGACTGAAAAAGTCAATTCAGTCTGTGATAAAGGAAAACATTAATGACCCCCTTGACCTTTGAAATATTTAAAAGTACTGTGAAGATTACCTCATTCTTGTTTGAGAAATCATTAAGGGTTCACCATACAATTTGTGGAATGTCAGGTTTTCTAAATGGTAATAAAATCTCCACCCGATTCAGGAAGGGTATTGAATCGGAATGCAAGTGGATGTGGCTGCAGACATCTTTGCTCCATCAGCTTGTAAACCATTTCCCAAAATATTCAGCACTGGATGACCATGCATTCCATATCCCCAGAGTGGAATATTTCAATTTCCTTAAAACCAAAGCCATTTTGAGAGGAGGTGTTCACAAAAGGCCACACTGCAGCACCATTCCTTTTATTAATATCACTGTAATTCATTCAAACCAAACCACTTTTGCATGTCAGAAAGTGGCAAAGTGGCCATATTAATTTCTAATGATGAATAGTACGGTCTAAGTGTTCACGCCAGCTGATTACATCCTCAGGTCAAGAAATTTATGGCAGGTCAGGGGAAAACTGATTTCTTTCACTTCCTCCCAGTTGAGTGTAGATGTCCACAGAGATACTAAGAATAGAAAAAAATGTGGGTTTTGGTTTGATTTGGTTTTTCTCATTAGGACTATTTTAAAATATATTCCAGTACATGTTCAAAAAAATCATGGTCCTATTTCACATAAAATATAACCCACTGAAGTAATATATATAATATATATTATATGCCCTATGATAGTCAGCTTTCTGTCTCATAGAGGGAGAAAAAAGACACTTCACAAAAGAGGATATCTAAAAAGCTATGAACATGAAAAGTTACTCAATTTATTTACTCTATTTGCAATGTTGAAGACTAAACCCAGGGATTTGTATATACTATGCAAGTGTTCCACCTCTAAGCTATACATCTATATCTATATCTAGACCTTTTGTGAAGTGTCTATTAAAGAACTTTACCCACTTTTCTATTGCATTTCTAGCTTTTTCCTATTGATTTGAGTTCTTTCTTTGACTACTCCAAGGTCAAGAATGGTCATCGGTATTTTAAAAGCCTCTTTTCGCTGGGCGTGGTGCACACTTGTAATCTCAGTATTTGGGAGCTGAGACAGGAGGATTGCAGGTTTGTGGCCAGCCTCAGCTACTTAGTGGGGCCCTACGTAACTTAGTGAGACCCTGATTCAAAGAACAAAAATAGGGCTAGGGGTGTAGCCCCAAATGTAGAATACCCCTGGATTCAATTCCCAGTACTGCAAAAAAAAAAAAAAACAGTGAAAGCTTTTATTCATTTACCTTTCAAACTAGATCTTAAATCCATCTGGAATTGATTTGTACATACAGTGTAAAGTAGATTCAACTTTGAATCCCTAGCACCTAATAGAATACCTGGAATTCAGTTCATCCTTAATCAATATTGTCAGAATTAATTAATGAGATAGCAATAGTGAGATATGCCAGGGAAAAGTGAAATTTGGGTTCAGGGCTGTGTAGCATCACAAATCTTGCCTGAATACATTATATATTATGGGTTTCCTTAGATCCCACTGCTAACCACATGCTACCTGGCCAACTTCTAACAGTTATTCATCCAATCCTTAATTTTCAACCAAAAGCCAAAACCTCAGAATTTTGTTGGACCACTGTGATCGAAGGAGTACCATCTTGGGAAAATTATAGCCACTTTATATTCCGACATACTAAATATACTAAAATGCTTCCCAAAATATAAAATTCTCATTAACCACAAAAACAGACTTCATGAAAAGTGGAATCCTACTTTGAACCATTTTAAATGAGCCATTTTTATTAAAACAGAAGTGATAAAGTGCCATAAATAGAAAGCTAATTGCTTCTCACCTCCTAGAGGTCCCCTTTAAGAAATGTCAGAAAAGATTATCTCCCAAACTAGATTATAGATTATCTAGATTATCTCCCAAACTAGAAAAGAAACTCACCATTCACAGTGGGTTTTATATTAGCACAGTGTAATATAAAAATATTACTCTCCATATGACCAACATGCTTTCATAGATTATTTCTCTCTGAGACCATGTGTTAGTCAGCTTTGTGTCTTATGACAAATTCATGAGAAAAACAACTTGGAAAAAAGTTTATTTTGACTCATGGTTTCAGGTTCAATCCATGATCAACCAGCTCTATTGATCTAGGTCTGAGGTAAGGCAGAACATCATGGCAGAAGGGTGTGGCAGAGGAAAGCTGCTCTGGGCATCATGGTAGTTGGCAATCAGAGAGAGAGGGATGGGGCCAGGGACAAGATCTAGTTCCCAAGAGTATGCCCCCAGTGATATACTTCCTCCAACCATACCCCACCTAACCAGTTTCCACCATCTCCCACTAGTCCATTCAAATTATTAATCCAAACATAGTAATAATCCACAGGTGAGATCAGAGCCCTCATGATCCAATCATTTCTAAAGCCCCACCTCTGGACATTGCTGCCTTAGGGACAGAGCTTTCAACACATGAGTTTTTTGGGGTACATTCTAGATCCAAAACATAATAGACTGAAAGATATTGAAATACAATATAAAAAGTGAAGAAATCCTCCTTCTATCCAAATTGCAATACTTTATTTATCATCAACATACAATGGACTTCACAGTTATTTATGTGGGCAACAATACTTTCAATAAGCCCGGAGGTGGAGGCATGGAAAGAATTAACAGGGTATTGTAACAACTACTGAGAGATGTGTGCATGTGCGGCATGTTCTGGAAGCACAGATGGAGGAGAATGGAAGAAAGGTGAGCGGATCCTAGAAGTCATCACCTGAAAGGAATATGATATCTAAGTCATGCAATGGAAGGAAAACAGGCTTGTCTGGCCAGGGGGAATGGAATCCTCGTTAAGCACACCTTGATCAGGCCAGCAGGGATGTATTTCAGGTGCAACAATGATGAAACAAAGAAATGAAGGTAAGGGAAGAAATGCAGTGATTTGTGTTCAACTCTTCAAACAAGCCAATAAACCATGGTCAACTTCCGACTTTATGTCATCGTCATGTTTGTTCTCAATAATTTGTGAAATTCAGTGGCCAAATTGGCCTTATTTGTGTAGATATCAGCTTTCCATTGGTTGATTTGGAGTTATTTTGAGTTGTGTATCTATGAGGTCTAATGAGGAAGTTCTAAGTTGTAAAACTTCAGAAGGGATGAAATGGTATAATCCACTACTTTCTGCAATTTATTACCACAGAAAGGACACTTCCTATTGTTTCATGAATAGTCTTTTTAGTAAAAAGGGTTGTACGATAAAAAACATGGAAGCTCCTAAAAATATTACAGGTGGCTGGGCGTGGTGGCGCACGCTTGTAACCCCAGTACTTTGGGAGGCAGACACCGGAGGATCCAGGTTCGCGGCTAGCCTCAGGTCACGCATGCGCGCGCATGCGCATGCGCACGCTCTCTGTCTCTCTCTCTCTCTCTCTCTCTCTCTCTCTACTTAGTGAGTTCTCCGCAACTTCGTGAGACCTGGTCTCAAAATAAAGTATGAAAGAATAGGGCCGGGGGCGTAGCGCAGAAGTAGAACGCACCTGCGTTCAATCCCCCGTATTGCAAGAAAAAAAAATATGACAGGTGTAAAGGCTCATTGAAATTCACTCCAATTGAATCGTGGAGGTGTTTCAGAAAATCCCGCGTCGTACGAAGATGATTCAAACCACCAGTTCTGCTTCGTGTTCAAAGTCGGCTGTATAAAGGAGTCAGAATTTGCGGTTGCACGTGTTTTTCATTCACCTCATCTGGATAGGAACGTAGTAGTAATAACCTTTGCCCATTTGCTGATCAAAGCCATGTCAAGTGTTTACATTTTACCCTGTTTGAAATGCCACTTCGGAGTACTCTTTCATGTTTCATGTTACATTTCACGCTTTATCTTATTTTTTCATCAATTCCTTGCATTAATCACGAGGCGATAGACATTTTTATCATGTTAGACTCCGCCTTTCGCCCTCAAGTATTCCTTGGTGAAAGGCAACACTGAAGTATAATAAGTATGCTGCCTCATATTGCTACTGATGCTAACGTCATTTTCCCATCATTGATCACTTTCATTGTGTTTCCCTTGATATACTTGGTACATTCACTAACATCTTACTATCTGAATAGTCAAGATTAACTTGAACAAATTCTCCTTATATCCAAATTGCAATACTTTATTTATCATCAACATACAATGGACTTCACAGTTATTTATGTGGGCAACAATACTTTCAATAAGCCCGGAGGTGGAGGCGTGGAAAGAATTAACAGGGTATTGTAACAACTACTGAGAGATGTGTGCATGTGCAGCATGATCTGGAAGCACAGATGGAGGAGAATGGAAGAAAGGTGAGCGGATCCTAGAAGTCATCACCTGAAAGGAATATGATATCTAAGTCACGCAATGGAAGGAAAACAGGCTTGTCTGGCCAGGGGGAATGGAATCCTCGTTAAGCACACCTTGATGAGGCCAGCAGGGATGTATTTCAGGTGCAACAATGATGAAACAAAGAAATGAAGGAAAGGGAAGAAATGCAGTGACTTGGGTTCAACTCTTCAAACAAGCCAATAAAACATGGTCAACTTCCGACTTTATGTCATCGTCATGTTTGTTCTCAATAATTTGTGAAATTCAGTGGCCAAATTGGCCTTATTTGTGTAGATATCAGCTTTCCATTGGTTGATTTAGAGTTATTTTGAGTTGTGTATCTATGAGGTCTAATGAGGAAGTTCTAAGTTGTAAAACTTCAGAAGGGATGAAATGGTATAATCCACTACTTTCTGCAATTTATTACCACAGAAAGGACACTTCCTATTGTTTCATGAATAGTCTTTTTAGTAAAAAGGGTTGTATGATGAAAAACATGGAAGCTCTTAAAAATATTACAGGTGGCCGGGCGTGGTGGCACACGCTTGTAACCCCAGTACTTTGGGAGGCGGACACCGGAGGATCCAGGTTCACGGCTAGCCTCAGGTCACGCATGCCCGTGCATGCGCATGTGCACATTCTCTTTCTCTGTCTCTCTCTCTACTTAGTGAATTCTTCCGCAACTTCGTGAGACCCGGTCTCAAAATAAAGTATAAAAAAGTAGGGCGGGGGTAGCGCAGAAGTAGAACGCACCTGCGTTCAATCCCCGGTATTGCAAAAAAAAAAATATGACAGGTGTAATGGCTCATATTCACTCCAATTGAATTATGCTGGAGGTGTTTCAGAAAATCCCACGTCGTACGAAGATGATTCAAACCACCAGTTCTGCTTCGTGTTCAAAGTCGGCTGTATAAAGGAGTCAGAATTTGCGGTTGCACGTGTTTTTCATTCACCTCATCTGGATAGGAACATAGTAGTAATACCCTTTGCCCATTTGCTGATCAAAGCCATGACAAGTGTTTGCATTTTACCCTGTTTGAAATGCCACTTCGGAGTACTCTTTCATGTTTCATGTTACGTTTCACGCTTTATCTTATTTTTTCATCAATTCCTTGCATTAATCACGAGGCGATAGACATTTTTATCATGTTAGACTCCGCCTTTCGCCCTCAAGTATTCCTTGGTGAAAGGCAACACTGAAGTATAATAAGTATGCTGCCTGATATTGCTACTGATGCTAACGTCATTTTCCCATCATTGATCACTTTCATTGTGTTTCCCTTGATACTTGATACATTCACTAACATCTTACTATCTGGATAGTCAAGATTAACTTGAACAAATTCTCCTTATATCCAAATTACAACACTTTATTTTTCATGAACTTACAATGGACTTCACAGTTATTTATGTGCTCAACAATACTTTCAATAAGCCCAGAGGTGGAGGCGTGCAAAGAATTAACAGAGTATTGTAAGAACTACTGAGAGATGTGTGCGCGTACGACATGGTCTTGAAGCACAGATGGAGGAGAATGGAAGAAAGGTGACCGGATCCTAGAAGTCATCACCTGAAAGGAATATGATATCTAAGTCACGCAATGAAAGGAAAACAGACTTGTCTGGCCAGGGGGAATGGAATCCTCGTTAAGCACACCTTGATCAGGCCAGCAGCGATGTGTTTCAGGTGCCACAATGATGAAACAAAGAAATGAAGGAAAGGGAAGAAATGCAGTGATTTGTGTTCAACTCTTCAAACGAGCCAATAAACCATGATCAACTTCCGACTTTATGCCATCGTAATGTTTGTTCTCAATAATTTGTGAAATTCAGTGGCCGAAATGGCCTTATTTGTGTAGATGTCAGCTTTCCATTGGTTGCTATTGAGTTATTTGGAGTTGCGTATCTATGAGGTTTATTGAAGAAGTTCTAAGTTGTAGAAACTTCAGAAGGGATGAAATGGTATAATCCACTACTTTCTGCAATTTATTACCACAGAAAGGACACTTCCTATTATTGCATGAATAGTCTTTTTAGTAAAAAGGGTTGTACGATGAAAAACATGTAAGCTCTTACAAATATTACAGGTGGCCGGGCATGGTGGCACACGTTTGTAATCCCAGGACTTTGGGAGGCGGACACCAGAGGATCCGGGTTCTTGGGGACCCTCAGCTCGCGCATGCCCGCGCATGCCCGCGCATGCGCATGCGCACACTCTCTTTCTCTGTTTCTCTCTCTACTTAGTGAGTTCTCCGCAACTTCGCGAGACCCGGTCTCAAAATAAAGTATAAAAAAGTAGGGCCGGGGTAGCGCAGAAGTAGAACGTATCTGCGTTCAATCCCCGGTATTGCAAAAAAAAAAAAATATGACAGGTGTAATGGCTCATATTCACTCCAATTGAATCGTGCTGGAGGTGTTTCAGAATATCCCGCGTCGTACGAAGATGATTCAAACCACCAGTTCTGCTTCGTGTTCAAAGTCGGCTGTATAAAAGAGTCAAAATTTGATATTGCACGTGTTTTTCATTCACCTCATCTGGATAGGAACGCAGTAGTAATTCCTCCAACTGAATAGTGCTGGAGGGTTTCAGAAAATCCCACATCGTACGAAGATGATTCAAACCACCAGATCTGCTTCGTGTTCAAAGTCGGCTGTGTAAAGGAGTCAGAATTTGCGGTTGCACGTGTTTTTCATTCACCTCATCTGGATAGGAATGTAGTAGTAATACCTCCTACTGAATCGTGCTGTTAGATGTTTCAGAATATCCCGCGTCGTATGAAGATGATTCAAACCACCAGTACTGCTTCGTGTTCAAAGTCGGCAATGTAAAGGAGTCAGAATTTGCGGTTGCACGTGTTTTTCATTCACCTCTTCCGGATAGGAATGTTGTAGTAATACCTCCAATGGAATCGTGATGGAGGTGTTTCAGAAAATCCCGCGTCGTACGAAGATGATTCAAACCACAAGTTCTGCTTCGTGTTCAAAGTCGGCTGTATAAAGGAGTCAGAATTTGCTGTTGCACGTGTTTTTCATTCACCTCATCTGGATAGGAACGCAGTAGTAATACCTCCAACTGAATAGTGCTGGAGCGTTGCAGAAAATCCCGTGTCGTACGGAGATGATTCAAACCACCAGTTCTGCTTAGTGTTCAAAGTTGGCTGTATAAAGGAGTCAGAATTTGCGGTTGCAAGTGTTTTTCATTCACCTTATCTGGATAGGAACGTAGTAGTAATACCTCCAATGGATTCGTGC
>PVJS01024234.1:0-28878 GCA_004027185.1 Glis glis
GGGAGGGAGGGAGGGAGGGAGGGAGAGAGAGAGAGAGAGAGAGAGATGGAGAGAGAGAGAGATGGAGAGAGAGAGAGCGAGCTGAGGCTGGCCACGAACCCGGATCCTCCAGTCTCCGCCTCCCAAAGTACTGGGATTATAAGCGTGCGCCACCACGCCCGGCCTCATATTTAGTTTTTAATGGCATACCTGCTGTCATGCTAGTGAAGAGGTTTTTTTTTGGGGGGGTGGAGTAGTGGGGGTTGAATCTAGGGGCATTCTACCTCTGAGCTACACCCCCAGCCCTTTTCATTTTGAAGCAGGGTCTTACTAAATTGTTGAGGGTCTTGCTAAGATGCTGAGGCTGGCCTCAAACCTGAAATCCTCTGGTCTTGGCCTCCCAAGTACTGGGATTACAGGCATGAGCCACTGGGCTCCAGTGAATAGTTATTTTGTGACCATGTGGTAGGGAGTTCCTTGAAAGCAGGATTAAGTCACAAACCTCTGGAACATAGGAAGGTAGAGAGGGCCTAGCTGCTGCTGCTCTAATCCCACAGACAAGAAGATTCTGTTTAAATGCAAATGAAGCCTTTGTTTTAAACACAGTGTGTACAAAGGGGTAGTATTCTGTTTTTACTGGCTTTGAAATTCCATCAAGTGCTATAGGGCCTTTCTAAGCTAATAAAAAAACACTATGATAAGATTTTGATTAATTAAGGGATAACAGAATTTCATTCTGATTCTCCCGAGGGAGAAGAAAAGACTAGGCAATGTTGGGAGAGTCTAGCACAATTAAAAGCAAAGTCAGGCCTGGAGCCCAATCCCTCGGTCTGCCCAACTAGGTGACCCGGGCCAATTACTTAACCTCTGAGCCCTCTGTATAAAATGAGAAAATGTTTACCTTGCTGAGGGGATCAAATAATGTAATGAATAAAAAAAAATCCATGAGAAGAGGGGTTTCAGAGAGAGCAGACTTGGGCAGGGAGGTTATCTCATTTTATGATCTCAGTGAAAAGTAAATCAAGTAAAGTTAATCAGTGTCAAGCACACAGCAGGAGAGACTAGGGAAGTCAGGCGAGCTCTGAGATCTCTAAGAGATGAACAACAAAGGAAAAAGAGGGCGCTGTCGGGTCTGCATTAGCTGATGGGATGCCACAGCTGGCCTTGTTGTCCTATGAGTGTAGGAGTTTCAGAACGGCCACGTCCACTGTCATCCACCCTGCTCAAAGCAAAGCTCTTTCTTAACTATACCTGTCTGCTATGCCCTGGTAGCAGCCAGGGACTCTTGGTCTCCTACATGTTGATAAAATTAAATATGACCCGACTGGTGGTTCTTGAATGAAGGTCTGTTACTTTGCAGCGTGGTGACATGGACCAGAAAAAGAGAAACTTCACAAGGGAGTCTGATCACTACTGACTTGCTGGCTTGTGGGACGGATGTGCAACAAGTGTCTTTCGTTATGAACTCTGATCTAACTACCAGCTGTGAAAACTCTAGTCATGAATTGGGAGTGAGGGTTGATTTTGGAGGAATGGTGTGTCTGTAAACATTGTTACTGAAAACAAAAGGATTCTTCATGACATTGAGACTTCCTACACTACTAGAGTGGAGGAGATGGCATGAATGTGGCTGCCCTTATTTCATTCCTGGGATGAGACAGTTTTGAATGCAGCGCTTGTTGTTGAACATGCGACGACATGTGCATTCTTTGGGTACATGTGAATCTTGTCTCAGTGCTCATAACAGATCAGAAACACAGGTTCCGACAGCAAAGCAACATCAGTCTTGAGCTCCTGTGGGAAGTCACTGACCTTACCCTCTTTTTTTTATTTTATTTTTTTTGCAGTACTGGGGAATTGAACCCAGGGGCTATCTACCTCTGAGCTACACCCCCAGCCCGATTTTTTATTCTTTATTTTGAAACAGGGTCTCACGAAGTTGCGGAGGGCCTCACTAAGTAGCTGAGGCTGGCCGCGAACCTGGATCCTCTGGTCTCAGCCTCCCAAGTACTGGGATTACAAGTGTGCGCCACCACACCTGGCTTGGCTTTACCCTCTAGAGTTAGGCTGCTGGGTGGGCATAAACAATGGGGCCTGTCAATTTTTCTAAAACATTTGTTTCCTAGTTCAGTAGAAATGGTTGTAGATGTTCTCTATTTTTTTTTAACGGTACTAAGGATCGAACCCAGGTGTGTTCTACCTCTGAGCTAGACTCCCAGCCCTTTTTATTTTGAAATGGGGTCTTGCTAAGTTACTGTGCACTGCCTTGAACCTGTGATCCTCCTCTCTCAGCCACCCACATATGGGGATGACAGGTGTGCGTCACTGTGCCTGGCTTGATATTCTCCACAACTAAATAATATACTTGTGAACTAGTACTTGGGAGGCAGAGACAGGAGGATTGCAGGTTTGAAGCCAGCTCCAGCAACTCAGCAAGGCTCTCAGCAACTCAGTGAAGCCCTGTTTCCAAATAAAAACAAAATAGGGTTGGGGATGTAGCTCAGAAGTAGAGCTGGGTTCCATCCCCAGAACACAAAAAGGAAAAAGAAAAAAGATGTAAGTTCTGTATAAAATCATCCATTTATATTAAACTAGCATACCTCTCTTTACCATGTTTGTCATGACCCTGAAGAGAAAGCCTTTTTTTTTTTTGTGGTACTGGGGATTGAACCGAGAGGCATTCTACCTCTGAGCTACACCCCCAGCCCTAATTTTTATTCTTTATTTTGAAACAGGGTCTCACTAAGTTACGAGGGCCTCACTAAGGAGCTGAGGCTGGCTGTGAACCCGATCCTCGGTCTCAGCCTCCCAAGTACTGGGATTACAAGCGTGCGCCACCACGCCCGCAATCCCAGTACTTTGAGAGGCGGAGACTGGAGGATCCGGGTTCACAGCTAGCCTCAGCTCTCTCTCTCTCTCTGTACCTAGTGAGGCCCTCCGCAACTTTGTGAGACCCGGTTTCAAAATAAAGTATAAAAAAATAGGGCCAGGGGTGTAGTGTGGAGGTAGAATGCCCCTGGGTTCAATCCCTGGTACCGCAAAAAGAAAAAAAAAAACATTTGAATGTGTTTTGTTTGGAATTGTATTTACTCAATAAAGTATTTACTGCTAACTGTGAACTGGATGTGAACTAGACCCAGTTGCTAAGCCCTAGCAAGCAATCATACCCTAGGTAGGGTTAAACCCCAGTAAAAATCCATATTGCATGTGTCTTTGTGTGTGTGTGTTACTGGGGATCGAGTCTAGGGTATTCTATGTCTGAGCTACACTCCTAGAACTTTTTCTTTATTATTATTATTTTTAATTTTGAAACAGGGTGTTGCTAGGTTGCTGAGTCTCACTACGTTACTGAGGCTGGCTTTGAACTCACAATCCTCCTATTTCAGGTTCCCAAGTACTGGGATTACAGGTGTATGTCACCATGCCCAGTTCATATTGTACATATATTAATGAATTTTCAACATTAAATAAATTATATTTTCACACACAAAACAAGCAAGCAAGCAAGCAAGCAAGCAAGCAGCAAATGTGGTGGCACGAGCCTATAATCCCAGCTACTGGAGAGGCTAAAGCAGAGGGTCATTTGAGCCCAGGAGATTGAGGCCAGCCTGAGCAACACAATAAGAACTTATCTCGAAAACAAACAAACAAACAAACAAACAAACAAACAAACAAAAAACAAGCTGGGTGTGGCGCAGGTCTGCCTGCAATTCTAGCACTTGAGAGGCTGAGACAGGAGGATCACAGGTTTGCAACCAGCCTCAGCAATTTAGTGAGGCCCTGTTTCAAAATAAAAAATAGGGCTGGGGGTGTAGCTTAGAGGTAGAATACCCCTAGGTTTAATACCCAGCACCACAAACAAACAAACAAACAACAAAACACACATATAGCCAGTACTTGGGAGGCCAAGACCTGAGGATCGGGTTGGTGGCCAGCCTCAGCTACTTAGTGAGGCCCTCCACAACTTAGTGAGACCCTGTTTCAAAATAAAAAGAAAAATAGGGCTGGGGGTATAGCTCGGAGGTAGAAAGCCCCTGGGTTCAATCCCCAGTACCATACACACACACACACACACACACACACACACACACACACAATACACTATTATCTCTAACAGTAACATATTAGGAACAATACAAATGTCCCCAAAGGGTGATGTTTAAGTAATCATAATCAAATACGGGAGAGCCATTAAAGGTGGTTTTCTTTTTTAAGTTAGAGCCACAGAGAAAAAAGATGAACTAAACATGAATCAAATTTTGTTAATAGAAAAACAATGAAAGAAAAGATACTGAAATACTGGATAACAGAATTACGTCCTTTTTTTTAAGTACTTTTCATTATTTTTTACTTTCTCTACCACAAGATATGTTAGTTTCATCATTTAAAGACACACCGGGGTGAGTGGCATGGTTATGAATGCATTTTCATCTTCTTTGTATGTTTCCATATTTTCTACCACAAAGATGTTAACTTTCTTTTCAGACAATGGCACAGTGTTGTGGTTTGGATGGTAAGTGTTCCAAAGGCCATGTGTTGAAGGCCTGAGCACCAGCTGAGGGCGCTGTTGTGAGGTGGTGGGAACTTTAGCAGGTGGGGCCTAGCGGGAGGAAGTGAGGTCACTGGGGGGGGCGCATCCTTGAAGGAAGTGTTGGGCCCCTGCCCCTCCCCTCTCTTTGCTTCCTGGCTGCCAGGAAGTAAACAGCTGTGTTCTTACAGATGCTCCCCACTATGATGTTCTGCCTCAGTATATGTTCTAAGCGGCAAGGCCAGCCAACCAAGAACTGAAACCTCAAACTATGAGCCAAAATAAACCTTTCCTCCTTATAAGCTATTTATCTCCGGTATTTTGTCACAGTGACAGGAAGCTGACTAACAAACATCATGTGTGTCACTCACTCCACAGCAGCACATTTGGATAGCCTGATTAGTGGGTTGTTACCTTTGCTTCTCTGTGAGTTGGTTGATACACAAATATAAACTTGTTTGGTAATTGGCTGTGTGAATAGAACCAGAAGTTGGCTGAGGCCTTCCAACTGCTTTTCTACTGGTTACAGCAAACATACCTTCTCAGAAGCCGTGGCAAGTTTTGTTCCACTTGCGTCAAAAGCCAGTGCTGCTAAAGGACTGTCATGAGCTGGGATCATATTTGCAGCTCTCTGAAAAGAGGAAATCAATAAAATGACAGCCATGCAGCAAAAGTACCCGCCCCTGTGCCATTGTTTGGCCACCAGGTTGAAAAGTCAATGGTTGTTACTAAGTCACCTTTATGGTCAACACAAATACCAAATCCACTTGATAGACTTGGGGTGGGGCCTATGGAAATGCTGCTTGGACTTTTTTTGTCTGTGATACTGGGGATTGAACCCGGGGCATTCTACCTCTGACCTACACCCCCAGCCCTATTTTATTTTTATTTTTGAAACAGGGTCTTAGTAGCTTGATGAGAGTCTCACTACTTGCTGAGGCTGTCCTCCTGACTCAGCCTCCCAAGTACTGGGATTATAGGTATGTGCCACCATGCCCAGCCTGCTCAGACTTTTACTTATTTTTTTGTGTGTGGCACTGGAGATTGAACCCAGGGGCATTCTACCTTCGCGCTATACCCCAGGTCCTATTTTATTATTCTTTATTTTGAAACAGTGTCTCACTAAGTTGTGAAGGGCCTCACAAGTTGCTGAGGCTGGCCATGAACCTGCAATCCTCCTGTCTCAGCCTCCCAAGTACTGGGATTACAAGCATGCACTACCACGCCCAGCCTGCTCAGACTTTTAAAAAGCAAAACATCATCCATGAAATTTCCTACATTCCTGGGGAGCTGCACACTTCTAGGAGCTCGGCATTGTGGGTAACAGTAACAGATCTGGAGGCACGTTCAGTAAGACCTGCTTTACCACTCAAGAGAGGAGCAGTGAAAACTGCTGCTGAGCCAAGGGAATCAGGAAGCCGCAGACGCCATGACATGCACGTTTAGGAAAAGATCTATCCAAGTACGAAGGGACCTCACCAGATTAATGGTGTCAAAGACCTGCACTTCTCCAATGGTTGCGCTCCCAGGATAAGCCAAGTAGCAGTTGTCGTTATTTATCGACAGCGCACACAAGCCTGTGGATAATGCAGACAACACACAAGTCAAGTCTGACAGGATTTCCTTCTGCATTGTTAGTTAGACTCTAGCATTTACTTAACATTAAGCTTGACATTTTAGAAGGAAAAAATTGCTCTGATAAACCTAATAACATCTTTTAAAAAAAGTTCTGTGCCCCCAAGACACCACTTTAGGTGATGCCAGTATTATGATGATTTGTGTGTGTGTGTGTGTGTGTGTGTGTGTGTGTGTGTGTGTGTGGTACTGGGGATTGAACTCAGTGGCATTCTACCTCCGAGCTACACCCCCAGCCCAATTTTATTTTTTATTTTGAAAAAGGATCTCACTAAATTGCCGAGGCTGGTCTCAAACCTGCAATCCTCCTGTCTCAGCCTCCCAGGTACACTTGTACTGGGATTACAAGTGTGCACCACTGCGCCCAGCTGTGATGCCAGTATTAGAAATAGATTAAAGGCCTTTGGTTTGAAATAATCGGTAACCTCAAAATTCAACATTGAGCAGACCAATGAGCTTAATATGGTCACAAGACCTGCATCAGTAGGAAGTGGTTTGGTTTATGATCAATACTTTTTAAACCTGTCTCATCTGTAGATCCCATAAAGAAGAAAAAATAAAACTCTCTCACCTATAACCATTTCTTTCTTTTGTACTAGGGATTGAACATAAAGGCATTCTACCTCCGAGCTATACCCCCAGCCCTTTTTATTTTTTATTTTGAAACAGGGTCTTGCTAAGTTGCCAAGCCTGGCCCCAAACCTGCAATCTGATCCTCCTGTCTCAGCCTCCCAAGTACTGGGAATACAAATGTGCACCACCAGGCCCAGATCACCTATAGCTATATTTTAAAGGCAAAATCAGAAAAGCAGAATTTTCTTCTCACAAAGTAATTTACCTGCAGGGTTTGGGGGAGTCTCCCTGATGGTGTGCAGAACCTTCATGTCCCGAATGTTGTGTATATAGAGAGACTCTTCCAAACACACGATGAGCCTCTAGAATGAAGGAAAACAAAGAAAACCAAATGTGAAGAAATATCCAGTACCACACACACCCCTAGTCTTCACTTACTGATTCTTGGATTAGGATGCTCTCAATCCCCCTAGAACACCACGCAGACAGGGCGTATGAGGCTGGGGATGCAGAGGCTTCCACTACCAATCGGGAGGGCTCCAGAACCAACTACCAGGTGGGCTAGGAATTCTAACTAGGCAACTTAACTGTATCACATGCTGATGAAGTATAGCTAAGAAAAGTGGACTTGAGAGATTTGGTAAAGGTAAGTTGCTTTTAAAAACAGATGATCAGCCAGCATATTGGCGCACGCCTGTAATCCCAGTACTTAGGAGGCTGAGATAGGAGGATCACAGGTTGGAGGACAGCCTCAGCAAGTGATTCTCTCATCAACCTAGTGAGATAGGTGTAGTTTAGAGGTAGAATGCCCCCAGGCTCAATCCCCAGTACCACACAAAAATAGAAGCCTAAACTGGGCGTGGTGGTGCATGCTTGTAATCCCAGTACTTGGGAGGCTGAGATTGGAGGATCTGGGTTCGTGGCCAGCCTCAGATACTTAGTGAGGCCCCCCCGCAACTTTGTGAGACCCTGTTTCAAAATAAAGAATAAAAAATATGACTGGGGGTGTAGCTCAGTGGTAGAATGCCCCTGGGTTCAATCCCCAGTACCGCAAAAAAAAAAAAAAATTAATTAATAAATAAAGAAGCCTAGAGATTTCTAAAAAGTATAAAATTTTATTCTGCATGCAGATTATTTTGCTACAAGTTATTGTTCCATTTTAAAGAAGATATAGCCTTGCAGATGATGCATCAGAGGATGGTGATGGTGTGCACACAGCTCTCTATCTGTTGGATATGAAGGCACAGTACTATGTCTTAAATTTAAAAAGTGCACAAGAAGCCCAGCACAGTGGCACACACCTATAATCCCAGCACTTGGGAGGCTGAGACAGGAGAATCACAGGTTCAAGGTCAGTGCACAGTAATTTAGGGAGACTCTGTGTCAAAATAATTTTTTTTTAAAGGGCTGGGGATGGCTGGGCATGGTGGTGCACACCTATAATTCCAGTACTTGGAAAGCTGAGACAGGAGGATTCAGCTAGGTTGGAGGACAGCCTCAGCAACCTAGACCTTGTATCAAAACAAAACATAAAAAGGACTGGGGATATAGCTCACAGGTAGAATGCTCCTGAGTTCAACTGCTAGTACCACAAAAAAACGAATACAAAAACAAGGGCTGTGGTGTAGCTAAAAGGTAGAGTGCCCCTGGGTTAAATCCCTAGATACACACACACACAGTGTGCAAGATATCATGTCCTATAACTTCCCAGTTTAATCAATTTGGTTAGATTAACACATCAATTCCCAAATCCAATGAGATAGACATGAGGGCCTCCAGGCTAACTGCTTTCTCCAGTCGCAGCTCAGACTCCAGCAACTAATTACAGTGCACACTTTGTCACCGCTGCTGAGCAGCTTTCCCTGCGAAGCACGCAAGGCTGCTGGAAACAGAACACGCTGGAGGATCTCACGGGCGGTGCTGCCATCTTGTGTGCAAGCCGGAGCCAGGACGCAGCCTCATGAAATAAACTCAAAGGATACTCACCAACTCTGTGCCATGTATACTTGGTTTTGGGGAAAATACAAGTCAAATTAAAAATTTAGAAACGAAAAAGAATCTAACAGATATTTATTTATTTATTTATATTTGATGGTACTGGGGGTAGAACCCAGGGGCATTCGACCTCTGAGCTACATCCTGAGCCCTTTTTATTTTTTATTTTAAAACAGGGCCTCACTAAGTTGCTGAGTCTTGCTAAGGTGCTGAGGCTGGCCTCAAACCTGTGATCCTCTTATCTCAGCCTCCCAAGTACTGGAATTAGAGGTGTGCACTACCGTGCCCCAGCTCAGAGTTTTAAAAAGTAACATTTATAAATAAAAGCAAAAGAAGGTAATAAGCTGAAAAAAAAAAAACCCCAAACCCTTATGATATCCCTGGATGGTCATAAGATAGGTAAAAAGATGGTGAGACTTGTGTCGAGGATGACTGAAGCAGTCTGGCAGGTCAAGGGCATGTGTCATGAGCAAAGCTGGTGAGAGGAGAGGACAGAGCAGTCAGACTGGGGGAGTGAAGCTGTGTGGATGTGCATGGGCGGGGGGCCGAGGGTCCTGGGCTGTTCGCTGTCCTAGAGGCGCTGGAGGAGACGGGCTAAGCCTTAGCGTTCGAGTCACACTTGCAGTATGATTCCAGCAGGGTGTCACTCACCTGCCTGTTCAGCTTCACAGCTAATATGGTATTGGAGTAGCTGTAATTGCAGATCTCAGTTCCCTTCTTAAAGTGGCAAACCTTCAGCTTCCTGGGAGCTTTGAGGCTAACGATGGCCACTAAGCTGCTTGAGAACAATCTTTCTACAATGCACACATCTTCAGTGTCAGCTGAAATCAGAAAAGAAAAAAATACACATGGATATAGACATCTCCAAGTCAACAGGGAAAATCTACCCACAAATACAAACACATGCCTAAGTGGCAGATAAAGCAGAGCGCTATGGGTGCGCGTGGCCAGAGGTCCCAGAGCAGCACAAGAGGGGAAGCGGGGTGGGGCGATGATTCTGATCATCCGGAGCCCAGGGAATGTTACCATTACAGATAGGATCATGCCAGGCGTGGAGGTACACGCCTGTAATCCCAGTACTTGGGAGCCTGAGACAGGAGGATCGCAGGTTCAAGGCTAGCCTCAGCAACTTAGTGAGACCCTGTTTCAAAATAAAATAGGGCTGGGAGTATAGCTCAGAGGTAGAACACCCCTGGGTTTAATCACTAGTAACTAACACACACACACACACACACACACACACACACACACACACAATGCAGCTTGGAGGTAGAACACCATTGAGTTCAATCCTCAAGTATCAAAAGCAACAAATTAATAAATACGGATCATGCCTCTACATAAAAATTCACACAGAAGGCAAATTAGAGAATTACTCAAAAAGAATTCCTTTAAATAAGCTCTGTTGCTGGATTTAGATGGTGTGACTCAAAATTACACTCAGTTGAGAAAACCAAACTACAAGAAGATACCAGGGCCCACTTTATTATACAAAATTCTGTTGTGACCATTGGCAGCAAGCTGCAGCTTCCAGCCAGCCACACGATCATGGGGGGGGGGAGAACCTGTACTTTACAGTGTGTTGTGTTGCTAAATTCGATGTTTGGTAGGTGTTACTTTTTTTGGGGGTACTGGGGATTGAACCTAGGAGCATTCTACTTCTGAGCCCCAACCCTTATTTTGAAACAGGGTTTTGCTAAGTTGCTGAGGCTGACCTCAAATCTGCGATCCTCCCGTCTTAGCCTCCCAAGTATGTGGGCTACCACACCTGGCTTCCTCTCTCTCTCTCTCTCTGTGATCCTCCTGTCTCAAACTCCCAAGTATGTGGGCCACCACGTCTGGCTTCCATTTTACCTCCCCCCCTCGTACTGGGGATTGAACCCAGGGGCATTCTACCTCTGAGATACACCCCCAGTCCTTTTTATATTTTGTTTGGAAACAGGGTCTCACTAGGTTGCTGAGTCATGCTAAGTTGCTGAGGCTGGTCTCGAACCCACAATCCTCCTCTCTCAGCCTCCCAAGTACTAGGATTACAGCCGTGCGTCACCATGCCCAGCTTGTTATTTTCAATTTAGCACGGGTTTGTCGGAATGTAACCGCAATCGTAAGTTGAGGAGCATCTGTATTTCTAGGCAAGTGCATGGTATCAATCATGTCAACATGGATTTGACAGGCAAACTTGCTGAGCACTAGCCTACAGACTAACATATTGGATGTTAGCTAAAGAGTCAGATGTATCCAAAGTGCCACAGCACGTATTTGTTAAAGTTTAAGGGTTTGCCCCATCACTCAGAATGGAATAAGCAATAAAACCAAGTGCACGTTTCCGAGCTCGTTACCGTCTGTTCATAGTCACTTTCACCTGGCCAGCTGACACGAATCATACTCACTTCTTCTCAAGGATCAAACACAAGCAACTGCCATGGCCAGAGGGAGAGTCCAGAGGTGCAGGACCCAGGAGGCAGGGGTCCAGCCTGCAGCTTCTCCACCCAGAGCATCCCAGAGTGGGTGCCAACCCTTGCCAGGATCTGATTTGCAAAGAAGGGCACAGCAGCAGCCATCCTGCTGGCTCCCCGAGGCAGGATCTTTACATGGGGTCCAGTACACAGTAGCATTCAACACACCAGGCCAACCTCACTTGGAAAGAAAGACGCAGAACCCAGATTATCAATGATCTGCAGTGCACAGAACCTCCCTGGAGACCAGACCCCCGAGTTCTCTGACTGACCTCTCCCTTTCCTCATAAGACCTCGCGGACATGGGTCGTGACAAGAAGCTTGCTGGGAGGGCAGGGTGTCGGGAGAGCAGGGAAGTTTGTCTCTAGGGCTGGCCCTGCCAGGCTGCCACCCTTGCTTCTACACTCACGCAGCACGTGCGGCGCTCAGGCAGCGGCTGCACAGGCTGGGCGAGCCTGCCATCCCCTTTGGGCTCCCTGCCTTTGAGTTTGATGCACTCACTCAACTGCGGCTCACGCCTTCACCTCCAGTGGTCACCAGTGCCCCAGAAGCAGCTGGGTACAGAGCTCCCCGCTGGGCGGAGGGGCGAGGACTGGCTGTGCCCAGGTCTAATGCCACGTGGCCCAGGATATCAGCTCCTTAGGTGCTGGCTGGATGGCAGAAAATGAACCTGATGACTGGATCTGGGGTATTTCTTAAGCTCTTAAGAATATCATTTTAGAGAAGTCTCAAAATGCATCACATCTAAAAATGGGCTAATCTTGTGACATCTGGTTTTGGTGGTGAAGTGCTGTCACCCCCTGCCACCCAGGTGCTACATCTAAGTAGTAAAACTGCTTTTGGTGAAGTTCAACTGCTTTTTTTTTTTTTTTTTGTGGTACTGGCGACTGGACCCAGGGGCACTCTACCTCCGAGCTACACCTCCAGCCCTATTTTATTTTTGTTTTGAAACAGGATCTTGTTAGGTTGATGAGAGTCTCACTATCTGCTGAGGCTGTTCTTGAACCTCGATCCTGTCTCAGCCTCCATGTACTGGGATTACAGGTGAGTGCCACCATGCCAGGCTTTTTAAAAAAAATTTATTTAGAAACAGGGTCTCACTAAGTTGCTATGGGTTTCATTAGGCTGCTGAGGCTGGCCTTGAACCTGCGATCCTCCTGTCTCAGTCTCTCAAGAACTGGGTTTACAGACATGTACCATGATGCCTGGCGAAGTTCAAGTGCTTTTACTCTTAACATTTGCACTGGCGAGTGCTACTGTGCGTGCGGTGGTAGGTACTAGGGATGTAATGGTGATCTGGAGAGGGGAGGGCTCAGGAAAATCAGTTTAAAGATCATATTCTAGCCAGGCGTGGTGGTGCACGCTTGTAATCCCAGTACTTTGGGAGGCGGAGACCGGAGGATCTGGGTTCGTGGCCAGCCACAGCTCTGTCTCTGTCTCTGTCTCCCCCTGTCTCTCTCTCTACTTAGTGAGGCCCTCCGCAATTTTGTGAGACCTGGTTTCAAAATAAAGTATAAAAAAATAGGGCCGGGGGTGTACCATGGAGGTAGAACGCCCCTGGGTTCAATCCCCGGTACCACAAAAAAAAAAAAAAAAAAAAAAGATCATATTCTGATCCTGGCTCTGCTATAACTAGTTGTAAGGCCTGGAACCAATTTCCTTAATAGTGACTTAGAGCTTTGTTAATTTTAGGACTGGGACACATGATAGGAAAACTTGGTCTATATAAACCTGATTTTTTATTAAAAATAAATTTTACTTAAATCCACTGGCCCCCAAATTAAACGAGTGGTGAACAGACCTTATTTCCAAATACAGTTGATTGTCCGTTTGTGAATCTGCCCTCTTGCTAAAGTTTATTTGTAATCGTGGGGCTTTAACACTCATTCGTCGACATATGCAGAGTGGGGAAAAATCTGAGTCCTTGGATGTGTGCGTTCCCAGCTGAGCTTTTTGAAAAAGCACTCAGGTGAACACCTGAAGAAGTCGTGTTGTGGAGAAGCAAAAAGTGGGGAGGGGCAAGTATAACCAAGAGCCGCTACACACTGATGGGGAGACTGACACTGCAGGAGAAGCAGGGTGACTGAGGGAACGCGCCGCTTAGCAAGCTGGAGGGCCAGATTTCATGTGGGGATCTCTTTTTCCACAGCTGAACAGGAGGGAAGAGAGGAGATGGGTCCAGATGCAGGTGGGTGGTCACCTAGAGGAGGAGGAGGAGAAGGGATTCCCTGGGGAAGCATCAGGCCCTGTCTGGAGCACGAGTAGTTAGAGCTTTGAAGGCATAGAGGTGGGAGGCTCTCAAGCAAAGGCGGCCTGAGACAGCCATGTCAGAGAGCAGCAGATACAGTAATAGAACCACACGGGGCCATCATCAGGTGTAGGCGAAGTGTCCACTTGAGGTTGTGGCACTAAATTCAAATTCAGCCCGAAGCTGGGCACGGTAACACACACCTGTAATCCCAGTACTTGGGAGGCTGAGAAAGCAGGTTTGAGGCCAGCCTCAGTAACTTAGTGAGGCCCTCAGCAACTTAGTGAGACTGGTTCAAAATAAAATATAAAATAGGGCTGGGGGTGTAGCTCAGAGGTAGAACACCCCTGGGTTCAATCCCCAGTACCACCACCACCACCACCACCACCACCACCACCACCACCAAGACCACAACAACAAAAATCCAATCAGCCAGAGAAAATCATATCACTTAACAGATGTGGGAACAACATTCAATGCTCACTCATGGTAAAAACTAAACAAAAACAAAAACAGACACCTAAGAATAGGAAGAAACATCTTTTAACTGATAAAGGGCATTATGAAAAGTCTAAAGCTAACACTATCCTTAATGGTGAAAACACTGAATCCTTCCCCTTGGGAACAGGGCGAGGATGCCCAGTCACCTCGCTTGGCACTGGTGTTCTTGCACAGAAGAAAAAGAAAAAGCAGATGGATCAAAAAGGAAGATGTCAGACTGTCCCTATAACAATCTTAAGAAACCTACAAAGCGACTATTAGAACTAATAAATAAATTTAGCAAAGTCACAGCATACAAGATTAAAGTAAAAAGGAGCCACAGGCATAGCTCAGTACTAGAGAGCACTTGCCCAGAATGCATGAGGCCCTGGGTTCAACCCCCAGCACTGTAACACACACACACACACACGCACACGCACATGCACACACACACATTATAAAAATCTACTACATTTTATACACTAGTAGCAAACAATTAGAAAGTAAAATAATACATTTATAATACCACTAAATTAAAAATTATTAGTAATAAATTTAACAAAAGATGCAAGACCTCCACATCCAAAACCACAATGTTACTTAGACAAATTAAAGAAAAGCTAAATAAATTAAGACTATACCAGGCTCATGGATTGGAAACTCAGTATTGTTAAGATATCAGTTCTCCTCAAATTGATCTCTATGTCCAATGCCTTCCTTATCATAATCCTGGCAGGCTTTTTGTGTAGACACTGAAAACTAATTTAAAATCTTATATGGAAAGGTAAAAAACCTAGAATATCCAAGACTGTCTTAAAAAAGAACAAAGTTGAACACTGACAAATAGATCAATGGGAGAGAAGAAAGAGCCCCAAAATAGACCCATACAGTTTTAGGCACCAAAGCAATCCCATAAAGGAAGAAAAATCTTTTCCACAAATGGTGATGGGACAGGAATCCATAAGGAAATTAACCTTGATTCATTCTTCACAACACACACCAAAATTAATCTGCGACGGGTCACTGGTCTACACATAAAAGAAAGCTTTTATGTATAATTCTAGCTACAAAGCTTGCCAAGAACACACAGGAAAAGAGCTTCATAACCTGAGGGTAGGCAAAGGTTTCCTAGACAAGACACAGGGAACAAAAACCTGAAAATAAAAAGATAAATTAGACTATATCAAAATTTAAAATGTCTACTCAAAGACAAGAAAATTAAGAGAACAGGCGCCGGGCATGGTGGCGCACGCTTGTAATCCCAGTACTTTGGGAGGCGGAGACTGGAGGATCCGGGTTCGTGGCCAGCCTCAGCTCGCTCTCTCTCTCTCTCTCTCTCTCTCTCTCTCTCTCTCTCTCCTTAGTGAGGCCCTCCGCAACCTCGTGAGACACAGTTTCAAAATAAAGCATAAAAAATAGGGCCGGGGGCGTAGCGCGGAGGTAGAACGCCTCTGCGTTCAATCCCCAGTACCGAAAAAAAAAAAAAAAGAGAACAGGCAAGCATAGACTAGGAAAAAAGAGCCACAAAACATATCTGACAAAGGACTTCTACCCAAAAATTCAATATAAAACACAACCAAATAAAAAAAAAGGCAAAGGATTTGAAGAGACATTTCAAAGAAGATATACAATGGACCGCAAGCACATGACAGTGTTCCAATGTCATTAGTCACCAGGGAAATTCAAATAAAAAATCACATGAGGAGCTGGGCGTGGTGGTGCACGCTTGTGATCCCAGTACTTGGGAGGCTGAGACAGGAGGATCACAGGTTTGCTTGCGGTCAGCCTCAGCAACTTAGTGAGTCCCTCTGCAACTTAGTCAGACCCTATTTCAAAATAAAAAATTAAATAAGGCTGGGGGTGTAGCTCAGAGGTAGGATGCTCCTGGGTTCAATCCCCAGTACTACCAAAAAAAAAAAAAATCGCATGAGGACTGGGGGTGCAGCTCAGTGGGAGAGTGCATGTCTAGTATACATGAGACACCGGGTTCTATCCCCAGCATTGCGTGCATGCCCACACACCACAGTGAAATGTGATTATCACATTTCAAAATGAAGCCGGGCGTGGTGGCGCATGCTTATAATCCCAGTACTTGGGAGGCTGAGACAGGAGGATTGCAGGTTCGCAGCCAGCCTCAGCTACTTAATGAGGCCCTCTGCAACTTAGTGAGACCCTGTTTCAACTTAAAGAATGAAAAATAGGGCTGGGGTGTAGCTTGGAGATAGAATGCCCCTGGGTTCAATCCCCAGTACTACCAAAAACAAAAAAACAAAACAAAACAAAAAAGGCAAAAATGGAAGCATAGTAACACCAAACGTCAGTGTCAATTCAGAGCAACCAGGACTCTCCTACAGCATGGATGGAAATACGAAGGGTCTGGTAGTTCTTATAAATAAAATTGGCCGGGCGTGGTGGCGCACGCTTGTAATCCCAGTACTTTGGGAGGCGGAGACCAGAGGATCCGGGTTCGCGGCCAGCCTCAGCGCTCGCTCTCTCTCTCTCTCTCTCTCTCTCTCCTTAGTGAGGCCCTCTGCAACTTCATGAGACCGGGTTTCAAAATATAAAGTATAAAAAATAGGGCCGGGGGTGTAGCATGGAGGTAGAACGCCCCTGGGTTCAATCCCCGGTACCGCAAAAAATAAATAAATAAATAAATAAATAAAAAAAATTGAACATGTATCTACTCAGTAATTCCACTAATATATTTACCTAAGGTAAATGAAAACATATGCCAACAAAAAAAAGATTTCTACCAGAACGTTCATCACATCTTTATTCATAACAACTAAACTGGGAAGAGCGCAGACGTCCATCAGAGCACGCCTGTCACATATTCATATGCTGTGCGCCTGAGACACACGACATGGACAGATCTCAAAAAAACTTAGACTGAGTCAAAGAAATGTCATAGGAAGAGTAGATGCTACGTTTACATGAAGTTCTAGAATGGGTGAAACTAAAATCGAAAAAATGCAGAACACTGGTTGCTTCTTGGGGGCAGAACTGATGGAACTTGACTGGGAGGGAATCAGAGAACTTTCTGGAGTGATAGTAACCTTGAAAGGGTTTTGGTTAACAGAGATGTAGACACATGTCAAAACTCACAGAATGTTCGCTTAAGATGTGTGTATTCCACAGTGTGTAAATTTTACCTAAAAAAAAGGTAAAAACATGAACTCTACTTGGCAATATTTAGGGACTGTACCGGCGCCTGTAATGCACTCTGAACAGCACATATATGGAATGAGTTGGCAACTGGCATGTGCCCGGCCATAGGACAGTTTAATAAGATGTTAGCCATGTTAGTGGACAAATGGGTGTTAGCTGGAAAGTCCCACCAACTTTTCTGTGTGAAGAAAATCTTAAGAAGAAAGGGATGTACTCAGTCCCTCAGTGCAGTACAGAGAAGGCACAGGGTTACTGGGTCAGGGTGTCTCGGCATCTTCCCACCCTACGATGACTTTGAGATGACTTTCCTGAACTTTTTAGGAGAAAAAGGAGAAAATTTCCCCCCCTCCAGAATTTTAAAAACGAGGCAGGAAAGCTCCTTTTAACTGTAATAATGAAGTGAACCTTCATATATCCTCCACCTAGATTTAACAAATATTAACTTCAGCCGCTTTAATGTCAACTCTTTTTTCTTTCCTGAAGTTTCAAAGAAAAGCTCATTTTGACAGGTACTCCTAAATACTTAAGACCCTCTAAATAAGGACATAGGAAAAATGTCTTTTCTAGACATGGAATGAAAGTGGAAGATTCCTTTTTACTTTTTTTTTTTTTGTGGTTCTGAGGATTGAACTCAGGGCATTTTACCTCTGAGCTACACCCCAGCTCTTTTTATTTTTTATTTTGAAACAGGGTCTCACTAAGTTGCTGAGGATCTCGCTAAATTGTTGAAGCTGGCCTTGAACCTGTGATCTTCCTGTCTCAGACTCCGAAGAACTGAGATTTCAAGTACATGCCACTGTACCTGGCTTGGAACATTTCTTATATCAAATAAACTGCAGGTGGATTGAGCATTTAATGTAAAACATGACAGTAAAGTATCAGAAGACAACACTAACAAGTGTTTTAAAAGTGGAGGAGGAAGAAGCCTTCCCAGTCCTCAGAACCCTTATAAGAACGTCTGTTTGAATATTCAAAACTCAAGCCATCACATGGTGAAAAGAACCACAAAGTCAAAAAGCAAATGATTATCCAGAAAAAAATACTGCCCAGCGTGGTAGCGCATGCCTGTAATCCCATTACTTGGGAGGCTGAGACAGGAGGGCGGTAGGTTCAAAGCCAGCCCCAGCAGCTTAGTGAGGCTGTCAGCAACTTAGCAAGACCATTTCCAAATTAAAAATAAAATAGGGTTGGGGGTGTAGCTCAGAGGTAGAATGCTCTGAGTTTAATCCCCAGCACCGAAAAAAAAATTAAGAAAGGAAATGAGTACGTGGAAAAGAAGTTCAATTTCCGTTGATTGAATAATTATAATAATCAAGGCAAATGGACTTAAAAAAAAAAGACCCCCAGACTTGTAAATAGGAAAATATGTGGTCACACGGGCTGTGAGGAAACAGGCACGCTCACGCCCAGCAACAGGAACATAAATGGCACTACCTTTGCTAAGGGCACCTTGGCAATGTCTATTCATGTTGAAATGTGGTCATCTGTTGATCTATGAGTCCAGCTCTAGGAAGCCACCTTGCAGCTATGCTCACAAGTGGGCAAAACATAGATGTTCACCCAGCAATTCCACCCCTTGCAGGCATCTAGTCAAGAGAAACGAAAACACGCCCGCACAATAACGTGTACACAAAATGTCCATAGCCGCAGTATTCACAAGACTCCAAGGATGGAGACAACCCAGATGTCCATCAATGGATGAGCAAAACCATATATCCATACAGTGTAATATTATTCAACCATAAAAAGAAATGAAGGTTGATACATGACACTCTACAGCAGGGAAGAACCATGAAAACATTTCAAGTGAAAGAAGCCAGCCACACATGATTCCATTTATCTGAAATGTCCAGACGGCAAATCTATAGAAGCAGAAAGTAGATTAGTGGTGGTGTGGGGCTGGTGGTGGTGGGAGGAAACAGGGAGTCCTGCTAATGGACTCCGGGTTTCTTTTGGGGATGATAAAATGTTTTAAAATTAGATTATGGTAGGCTGCACAACTTAGGAAATATACTAAAACTCACTGAATTGTACACTTTAAACAGATTTATATACCATAAGTGGGATATAAATTACATTCTAAAATGACTGTTTAAAACACACACACACATACAATAAAAACCAACTCAGGCAGCCTCTTGCAGAAATCTGAACTTTGGCTGATATATTAAGATCTGATGCAAGAAGGGTCTGACGCAAGTGGCAGAGGAGACTGAGTGTCAAGTCATGCTGCCCACGAGAAAATGGGCCACAGAGGCAGGACAGGAACAAAGTGTCGGGGCAGACTTTCCCAGAAACCAGAGTCCACAGACCCTGGGGAATATCCAGATGGGCATCAAGGGTCTCTAAGACCACTGAAATCATATGGTAAATAGAATTTTCTGGGGGAAATAGCTGTGACTTACATCCATTTCCACAGGAGCCGGTAACCAGGAAGAGGATAAGGCCCTCTGCAAATGGCAGATGAGCCACTAGTCCCCTGGAGTGAACATGAAGCTCTAACACTTTTATACGCTACATACTCCATTAGAACTTTCTTTTTCTTTTTTTAATGGTACTAGGGCTTGAGCCCAGGGGCGTTCTACCTCTGAGCTACACCCCTAGCCCTTTTCTTTTTGAAACAGGGTCTTGCTAAGTACCAAGTGCTGGTCTCAAACCTGTGATCCTCCTGTCTCAGCCTCCCAAGTACTGGGATTACAGGTGTGTACCACTGCACCTGGCCACGCTCACTAGAACTTTCAAATGCATAAGCATACATGGAACCCACAGACGCAGAACAATCACTTCTACTAAACTGAAGTACAGATGCTCAGCCCTCCCTGGAAATAATGGTAAACAACAATTTGGGCTGGTAAATCAAAGATACGACAACGAAACGAAAATCAAAAGAAACAAGGCTGTGCCATTATTCAGGATGGCGTGGTGCCAGCACACCAGTGCCAGAAAGCACTCAGGCTGACTCGGAGAAGTCTGAACATAAATTCAGTGACCTCAAGTGGATACGGTCTGGCTTTTAGGACTCACTCTAGGTGGCCTCTGCTACAATTTCTGCCAAACTTTCTTCTTAGAGATTGCCTATCTAAAAATCTAACTTAGGAAATTAATTACTTGATTTAAGAAAGAATGTTGCCTTGGTTCTGCTGGCACAGTTTATAGCTGGCAATGATAAAGCTCCTAAAGTGGGAAGAGGAGAGTGAAGCCATTAAATAATTGATAGAATATACTTCCGCACAAGCCTGTCGGATGCCTGGAGCTCTACGGGGATGCAAGTTAAGAGCCTGATACTCCATTACAAGAGATTTAGGCAAAGAGAGGCTACTGGAGTTTCTCCATTACTATAAATCTCACTGAAATTAATATTCCAACCAGCGCGTGGCCTGTCAAACAGGGCCAATTTCAGAAAGCACCATTTCTCAAACCTTAAGATGCAGATGAAGGCCCGTAAAGTAAATGATGATTAGTTTCTTGGCCGAGCAAGAAGGCTGATAAAAGGTGTTATGTGTCGATGGATGCACTTCCATAATCTTCACAGCCTCCAGTCGCTTTTGCTGAGCTAAGGACCATCCTGCTTGTGCTGCATTCAGGAACTGAATGCTTTATGAGGTCGGCTGTCCTAGCTCAGAAACTTACAAAATGCAAAGAAAACACACAACGTGGGATCTGAAGGAGTTAACTTCTAACCTTTGGTGATATTTTACAAATAACAAATCCATATCTCTTATTTATTTTACCTCATAGTGTTGCAGTAATATTTTAGGGTAGAGAGGCTACATATTTGTGCAGTGTGCACCTTCAAACAACAAGAAATGCATCTACAGAGAAAGAATAAGAAAATATATGGGGCCTCCATAAGCAGTGGGCAAGCACATCTGTCCTTTTAAGTTTAAAATTACAATACAAGCCAGGTGTGGGGGCCTATGCCTGTAACCCCAGTACTTGGGAGGTTGAAACAGGAGGATCCCAGGTTCAAGGACAGCCTCAGCAACATAGTGAGACTCTCAGCAACCTAGCAAGACCCTGTTTCAAAATAAAAAAATAGGGCTGGGGGTATAGCTTGGAGGTAAAATGCCCCTGGGTTCAGTCTTCAGTAATGAGCATGCGTGTGCGCGCGCACACTCTACAATAATACAGACAGGAAAAATCTTACAAGGTTGCTGGGTAAAGGTTTTGGGTTTTTGTTTGTTTTAAAGAAATGAAAAAAGCAAGCAGTTGCCCATCTTGTTTTCCCCCAAGACTGGCTCAGGCTCATTCTTTAACAGCGACAGACTGATGGCAAAGATCTTATTGGTCATTTTGGATTGCTAGGAGTTATGAGGGTACAAGTCAATACTGGGCCTGAACTAAAATACTGAGATATGAAGGAAGATTCTTTGCTGAGTCTACTTGACCAAGAATGCTATAAAACAACTTTGACATTCACTTGCAAGCTAACTTGTTTCCTAAGAGACATTATTTTCTCTATTCAATAAAAGTATGTGAGGGAGGAACTTGGCATGATGACACATGCATGCAATCCCAGTATCTAGGAGGCTGAGACAGGAGGATTGTAGGTTCAAAGCCAACCTCAGCAACTTAGTGAGACCCTGTTTCAAAATGAAAAATAAAATAAAAATAAAAAAGGGCGGGGCTGTAGCTCAGAGGTAGAACACCCCTGGGTTCAATACTTAGTACTGTGCGCACTCATGCGTGCACATACACACACAGTGTAAGAGAGGAAAGGTGGATATCGTTCTGGGGCAGAACAATGAAGCAGCTTTGGTTTAAAGTATTAACCCTGAAAATGTTCTTTGTCCATTTCATCTATTTTTAAGGACCAAAGTTCACTAAGGAGAACACAGAAATCAATATGCCACCTTCTCAGGCTGGTTGGTAAATATCCACTCCTTAAAAGATGCTATTAAGATGTCAGATTCTATTTCACCAAAGGTCTTTGAAAAACGAGATGCCAAAAGCCAGTCAATAAACTTCAAGTTGAGGAAGAATAAGACCAAGGTTTCAGGTTCTTATATTCTTTCTAAGCACTGGGTCTACAAAAGGGGTGAAATTCTGAGAATTTCAAAACAGGCGATTATAGTGATTATGGCCACAATTTAATTACACAATTCAGGCACTTCATGTGGCTATAGATTTAATAAATGTTCCAGCCATTCATAAGAGCCAGGGACTCCTCTTCCAGAGATGGGGCCACCCTTCTGGACGGGTCCCCTTTGGAGATCTTCAGGAACGCTGGCCTCAGCCTGAGTCACACTGTGTTATCACCCAGGTCACATCTTCAGCTCTGCCTAGGAAAAAGTCTCTTGTGGCAGGTTTAGTAAGCACCGCGAAGCAAGTCTGAGGACAGAAAAAGCAGCAGAGACCAAGACAGCCAGCAGGAACCATGAGCCAGGGCACTGAGTCTAAGAAGCCTGGTTTGCCACTCTCTCCCTAAGATGCCGGGTACCCACCTTTGGGGCAGCAGCAGCAGAGGAACAACTGGGGAGGCAGACACAGGCCACTGCGGAGGGGAGAGCACCTGAAGGCTCACCTGGAGAAAGGAGCCAGGCCCCTTGCCTGGTGGGCCAGGAGAACGTCTCAATTTCAAGTAAGAGGCATAAAGAAACCCCAGCATCTTCACCTTATGGTACCGGGGCGAGAGGGTGCTGTGTATGTCTGTGTTTGCTTGCCGTTGTGTCCCCCACCTAACCCCTGAAACACACACATTTCCTCTTGGTCCTCCTGCATCTGTGGGTAGGAATGCTGTCACACCTGGTCTCCAGCCACCAGCACAGATGGGCACATGCAGGTCCTCGAGGTTGAAACGATTACTGCCTGAGTACACACAAGTGAACTTGAATTGTCCATTCACACTAGCTCGAAGAACCTTGTGTTCCCAATACAGTAACACGTAAAACGGAATTCCAAAGGGGACACAAACCACAGAGGAAGCAAAGGTGACAATACTGGACCACTCAGAAGGAAACACTGGCATTATTATTTTTTTTTTTGCAGTACCGGGGATTGAACCCAGGGGCGTTTTACCTCCGAGCTACACCCCCGGCCCTATTTTTTTTATACTTTATTTTGAAACCAGGTCTCACGAAGTTGCGGAGGGCCTCACTAAGTAGCTGAGGCTGGCTGCGAACCCGGATCCTCCGGTCTCCGCCTCCCAAGTACTGGGATTACAAGCATGTGCCACCACGCCCTGCGCATGAACCACTATTTCAAAATAAAAATAGGGCTGGGAGATTGGCTCACAGGTAGAATGCCCTGGCTTTAATCCCCAGTACCACAAGAAAAAAAAAAAAAAGATAAAGATTCAGTCTCTCCCTGAACCCATATCCTAGCATAAGTTACAAGAAGCACATTATGAATGCCGCCCTATCTACTTCCCAATAACAACTACCCTCAGCATAGGTCAGGGCCACAGGCAGGTTGAGGTCTACTCAAAATGTGAAATACAGGGAAAGAAAACATATTCACAAGCCACACATCCAACAAAGGACTACCATCTAATATATAGAACTTGCAAAACTCATTAAAAATAACCCCATTAGAAAGTGGGCAAAAACATGAACATACAATTCACTGAAAAGCACATACAGGTGGCAATAAGCACATGAAAAGATGTTCAATATCATCGGCTGTAAGGGAAACACAAATTAAAATGACCACGATGAGAAAGCACTTACATACCTATCAGAACAGATGAAAGAAATATAGGGAAAACAAGGATGCCAGCAAGGATACAGAGAGTGGACCATTTGTTATTGATGGGAAGGTACAATCGTCAGCCGCCATGGAAAAGTTTGACAATTTCTTAAAAACCCACACATGCAACTACCATACGACCTGGCAATTGCTCTCCTGGGCATTGTGTTTCTTTGTGCAAGAAACACAAATTTACATCCAAAACACAAACCTACACATGAATGTTCATAGCAGCTTTATCTGTAAAAACCAAAAACTGGAATCAGCCCGTATGTCCTTTCAAAGGTGAATGGTTACACAGTGGTGCATTCCAACCATGAAATACTACTCAGCAACAAGAGGAACGAACGACTGACACACACCACAGCGTGGAGGAATTCCCAGGGAATTGTGCTGACCAAAAGTCAGTCACAAAGGGCCATATTCTGCTAAGGTCTGGATATGATGTGAGTGTCCCCCAGAGGTTTGTGTTAGGAACCTGGTTTCCAGGGTGGTGATGAGGACGTGGTGGAACCTTTAAGAGGTAGGGTAAAGTGGGAGGAGGGGGCTGTTCCCAGAGAGATTCAAGTAGTTCTCCCAACAGGGTTGTTATAAAAGATGCAAGCCTGGCCCCACCCAGCTCTCTCTGACTTCCAGGTTTCCAGCTGTAATCGCTGGCTTCCATCATTGTGCCTCTGCCATGATGTGATGCAGCCAGAGGGCCTTCACCAGAACTGAGCAGAGGCAGGTGGCATAACCCCTGAACCTCAAAAACTGAACAAAACAAATCTTTTCTTCAAAAGCTTGTCTCCAGTCGAGCAGGGCGTGGTGGCGCATGCCTGTAATCCCAGTACTTGGGAGGCTGAGACAGGAGGATCACAGGTTCAAAGCCAGCCTCAGCAACTCAGTGAGGCTCGCATAACTTAGCGAGACCCTGTTTCCAAATAAAAAGTAAAATAGGGCTGGGGGTGTAGCTCAGAGGTAGAATGGCTCTGGGTTCAATCCCCAGCACCACGTACACAAAAAATGACTTGTTTCAGGTATTTTGTTATAGTGACAAAAACTGGCTAATACCACTTCCAAACTTGAGAAACAGACATTAGAAGTTGCCAGGAATTAGGGATGGGGTATGGGAGCTGTGGGAGGGAGGCCGAGTGTGGTTCTGAGAGGGCAAGCTGAATGGTTGTGGTGGTGTTGGAATTGTGCTGTATCTTTTATGGGGGGCAAGGTACTGGGGATCAAACCCATGGGCATTCTACCTCCAAGCTACGCCCTCAGCCCTTTTTTCTATTTTTTATTTTGAAACAGAGTCTCATTAAACTGCTGAGGGTCTCATTGCTAAATTGCTAAGGCTGGCCTTGAACCTGTGATCCTCCCATTTCAGCCCCCAAATACTGGAATCACAGGCGTGTGCTACCACACCTGGCTACTGTGCTACTATCTCGATCGTGGTGATACAGGAATTTCCATAGGAGTTAAAAATGTACAGAACTTAAAATACACATGAATTAGTGAGTACAGGTAGAACTGGAGAAAAGTGAACAGGAGGCGTGGAAGGCAATATTCTGGTTGTAACATTATACTAAGGCTTTGTAAGATGCTACCATGGGGGAAAACTGGGCAAAAGACACAAGACATCTGTATTATTTCTTCCAAATGAGTGTGAATCTATCATTATCTTAATTTAAAAATTATATAAGTGGGAAGAATTCAGGGTTTTGTATTGTAATCTTCCTGGAGGGTCTGTACTACTATTTCTTCAGCAAGTACTATTTTACACAGTCATTAATTTCGAATCCTGACAACAACCTTACGGGCAAGCATTATCTGCTTTGCAAAAAATACAAAGAAACTGAGGCCCAGAGATGAAGTAATCCTCTAAAAGCCATGCATTAAATGTCTGAGCAAGAAGTCAAGGCTCACGACTCTTCCACGATTCCACGCTGCTTCTGACATGTAGGCTACCCACATGCTGTAAAATGACAACTCAAGAAAGTAAATTGGTCCTGCTGGGGCTGTAAATTTTTCCATTTTCTGGAAGCCCTTTATGACTGTAACCTAAATGGTTTACATGGCATTAAAGAGAGAAATTACAGAATAATACATACGGCAAGATACCATGTATTGAAAAAGATAGCCCATAAAACTCTAAATGTACATTTATACCCATGCAAATGCACAGAAAAAGACTGGGAGAGCATCCAGAGATCATCACTAGTTGGCACCTGGGGGACTAAGGTGAAGAAGAGGCTTGGTCAAGAGGTGTCTGAACTTTAACCACCCACAGTGTTTAAATTTAAGACTGCATTCCAATTCAAGTACAAGTGATCTATTTTTCTTAAGAAGGGGAAAAATAAAGCAAACACTTACTGCATTCATAGATCTGTTCCAGCTTATCCACAGAAGAAAGGGAGAAAAATTTATAACCGGACTTACTACCAACAGCTAGGGACCTGCAAAAAAGCCAAATTCAGAAATAAGAGCTGAGACATGTAGACAGTGATAATGCACAAACTAGCTCTCGTGGTACAGTTAGTATCGGCATTTCTACCAGAAATCAGCACAGCCCAAGTGACTTCACATGTTTGTACCAGGTGTGCGGCACAGGAATATTTCAAGGTCAGTAAAATAAAGACAGACAACATTCTTATTTGAAAGCTAAAAAACTTTTTATGAAAATCTAATGTACAATACAGTGATTATAGTTAATAAAATTGTACCATATACTTGAAACCCTATTCTCACCACAAACTAAAGGTAACTACATGAAGTGGTAGATCTATTAATTAGCTTGACTGATAATCACTTCACAATGCATAAGCGCATATTAAAGCATTACGCTGTACACCTTAAATATATACAATGTTATTTGTCAATTGTGTCTCTGGGTTGGGGAAAAGATTAAAACAAAAACACTAATAAAAAACCTTCTAAAATGCTAAAGTTTGAGATAGAAATGCACATAATGAGCCCTGAAATATTGATTCCTTCAAAACAAACTGGGGTTTCTCAGGGGACTTGATATCATGCCTGGAGTATGTGAGAATCTGAAAGTTAAGTAAGCTAGCTGTGTTCTAAATCTTTTTGTTGTTGTTGTTGTTCTGGGGATTGATCCCAGGGCATTCTACCTCCAAACTACATCGCAGCCCTTATTTTATTTTATTGTTTTGAAACAGGGTCTTGCTAAGTTGCTAAGGGCCTAGCTACATTGCTGAGGCTGTCCTCCAACCTGTGATCCTCCTGCCCTGGGCTCCCAAGTACTGGGACTACAGGTGTGTGTCACCACGCCTGG
This sequence comes from Glis glis, assembly GCA_004027185.1. Lineage (NCBI taxonomy): Eukaryota > Metazoa > Chordata > Mammalia > Rodentia > Gliridae > Glis > Glis glis. Next base: position 27,021 of record PVJS01024234.1, read on the forward strand.
CTTGTGTTCTAAATCTTAAAAGATATTTATGGTCCAGATGGACTTGGCATCTTCTGCATTTCAGTAAGGCCTTTCACAATTGTGTCTCAATCACTTATGTTGAGTTATGGCTGAGCAGTGGGGTGGAAACAAAACAGACCAAAAAGCTAACTCAGGACCTGAAATCAAAGGACCACATCGTTGGCTTAGAAGGAAAAAGCGAAGGACCTCTTTTGACAGCCTCACATTTAAGATGCCATATTTACCACAGCCCTGCTATATAGCTAACAGGCTCAGAGGAACCTCAGGAACTCGCCCGACACCCTTCCCAGCACAGAGGATCGGGACACTGAATGAAGGATTTCCTCATCAGAAAATTACCTCTCTCCAGAATGTGAATGACCAAGGAAAGCAGAAAAGAGAAGAGAGCACAGCCTTCAGAAACAGAAAAAATGAGTGAATAAAGCAGGAAGCAGTGGGATACAGGAAGACTCAGATAGTAGGATCATGTTTGTTGTTAATGTCTGGGAGAATGTGAAAACAAGAGGATAAACCAGAAAACCTGAAAGAATGAAGACAGACATTTCACACTACAAGTATTTGTAGCCCAAGATTAAATCAGAGCTTTTTTTTGTTTTGCGGTACTGGGGATGGAACCCAGGGGCATTCTACCTCCCAGCTACACCTCCAGCCCTATTTTTTATTCTTTATTTTGAAACAGGGTCTCACTAAGTTGCGGAGAGCCTCACTAAGTAGCTGAGGCTGGCCACGAACCCGGATCCTCCTGTCTCAGCCTCCCAAATACTGGGATTACAAGCATGCGAATTAGGGCTATTTTAATGATAGTGTTGTCTATTAAAAACTTGAGATTTCCAAGTCTCTCTCACACATATACATAGAAGAAATATACTCCAAGAAGGGAGTTACTATAAGCCCCATTCAAATTAAAAATTACATTGGGCATAGTGACGCATGTCTATAATCCCAGTACTTGGGAGGCTGAGAAAAGAGGATAGTAGGTTCCAGACCAGCTGCCACAACTTAGCCAGACACTGTTTCAAAACAAAAAAATAAAAAGGGCTGGGGGTGTAGCTCAGAGGTAGAATGCCCCAGGGTTCAATCCCCAGTATCTTTCATCTCTCTCCCTCTCTCTCTCTCTCACACACACACACAAAGATCAAAGAAAGCTGGGTGTGGTGGAACATGCTTGTAATCCCAGTACTTGGGAGGCTGAAACAGGAGGATCGCAGGTTCCAGGCCAGCCTCAGCAACTTAGTGAGGCCCTCTGCAACATGGTGAGACTTTCACCTGGGTTCAATCCCCAGTACCACAAATAAATACAGAGATAATTACATTGGTTCATCTTAAAAGTATAAGAGCAGAAACAAGCAAAAAAAAAATCTACTGCCTTGTATACTTCCTTGCAAAAACACTTCACTATACTGAATCAATCATTTCAGTGGAATAACCAGACGGGCCTGGTGGGGCATCCCTGTAATCCCAGTACTTGGGAGGCTGAGACAGGAGAATCACAGTTTTGAGGCCTGTCTCAGCACCTTAGTGAGGCCCTCAGCAACGTACCAAGACCCTATTTCAAATTAAAAATAAAAAAAGGCTAGGGTGTAGCTCAAAGGTAGAATCTTCCTGGGTTCAATCCCCAGTACAAAAACAAAACAAAACAAAAAACCCAGTACATGTAAATATTTTGAAAATAATGAAAGAAACATACAATAATATACAAGAAGACTAAAATTAAAACAAAATCTCAGCCGGGCGTGGTGGCGCACGCTTGTAATCCCAGTACTTTGGGAGGCGGAGACCGGAGGATCTGGGTTTGGGGCCAGCCTCAGCGCTCGCTCTCTCTCTCTCTCTCTCTCTC